>JBCIKM010177739.1:0-13097 GCA_039654465.1 Melibe viridis | reverse complement strand
GAGAGAGAGAGAGAGAGAGAGAGAGAGAGAGAGAGAGAGAGAGAGAGAGAGAGAGAGAGAGAGAGAGAGAGATTTGGTTGTTATGCAGTGGTATCAATGATAGTCCTCTCTTCAAGGGAGTGTTTGGATATTTATTTACACATGGAATCACATGACTCAATCAGTGACTTTATTAAACAATAGGTCAAAGGTTAGATGTTTTCAAGTACACACAAACATAATAATTATCATTGTGATCATCCCCACCTTCCTCCTTTTTCTCCTCCGCTTGCTGCTCCTCCTCTTCCTCCCACCCACACCCTCCTCCTTATTGATCTGTAGTAACCCGACAGCGGGGAACCAATCTTTATTTCACAAAGACGAACTAAATTTCACCAGGGACGATTCAGTGATGTAATTTCTGTACAACACCGGTACACAAAGTTAAATGTCATTTAGTTACAGCCACGTACACTATTTATTTTTTTAAACTGTCATATCGTCGACGTCCAGAAAAAAAACTGTAAGAGATGTGAGTCGTGAGAGAAGAGATGAGAGATAAGAGATAAAAGATGAGAGATAAGAGATAAGAGATACGATGAATGTTTATTTGTCCAAAGTTGGCACATTGTTTTAGTGAACACAGCAACATATAAAGTCGTAAATAATATTACCATACATTTTTCACTTTTCTTCTACTCTATGACCACACAGGCAATCACATGGGCAACACACTCATACACACCTACGCGCGCGCGCACACACACACACACACATACACATACCCACACCCCCCCACACACACACAGATAGACACACATGCACACACACGCACACACTCATATACACATACAATATTTGAACATAAACATAAACAGTATTTTGTTGTGAATATCGATTTATATGTGCGTTGTAAACATAGTGTGTTAGTCTATTCTCTATACCTCAGTTATTTCCCTGTGCGGATCCAACTCGCTTTTAGTGCTGTTGCACCATCTGTTTTCTTTTTCCTCCATTTGACATTTAAAACATGTAGATTGTTATTGTATCCATCAAAATAAGAATGCCTTTGTTTTGCTTTTCCTGAAAAGTAGTCACTTTAACATACTGCAGTTTTCTCGGACGGCGGAGATATTGTGGGCTGAGGATCAACAAGTTCTATATCCACTTTTTAAAAAATCGAGTTATTATATCTACTGGAATAACATTTTTATTTTCTTTCTTCTGAAAAAAAAATGGTGTCGATTAAAGAATTAGTTAAAAAGTTATGAAAGACAGGTTTGCTCAAGTTTGATAAAAAAATGAAACTTTAATTTCGATTTTCTCAGTTGGAACAAAACTGGAGATAGAACTTATTGATTATCACCCCTCGATATGTCTATTAGCTTTCAATTGCAATAACTCACATATTTAAATTTGCGTTTTCCCTCCAGAAAAAAAGAGAAGACTTAAATAATAACATACACTGAACAAGTCGACAACGGGTGGCTGTTGGTACTACCATACAACGCAGACCATGATTTCAGTACAACAGAAGCGCAGCGGGCATCTCAAAGGACCGAAACAGCCTTTTGAGATCGAGACCATCTCGAGCTCCGTCCCGTTCCACTACAGCCCCGACGTGATGATGGACAGGGCTACTACCACAGCTGTCAGACACGGCAGCTCGCTTCTTGCAGGACAATGTCGTACTGGAAGAGACCTGGAAACATTAGCAGCGCCCCCTAAGGAATTTGGCGTTGACAAATCACAGAATGTCACGCCAGAAGGACACATGGTATTTGGCCAAGACACAGAGAGCGCCAGGCTGGCCATTTCAGTAATCGGTGGCGGTGAAGACAACCTTCAGCCAAGAGAAGAATCGCAAATTAAAGAAGAGAACACGGAACGAATTGCCACCTCTCTCGCTAAACACTTGACGCACAATGCCAGCAGATTACGTGACGTAGATAAGAAGAACAGATCGTCGTACCCACCACATATTCAAGTAAAGCTTTTCAGACCGAAGTCTTCGGACTCGGGTGAAAGCGATCCCCAACCGTTGTATATAAATATCAACAACAACAACGACAACAACAGCAACAACAACGTAGGTGACACAAAAGTAAAGGACAAAGGGATGATGAAAGAATACCCATCTTCGACAACTACAACACTTTCAACAGAAACTGCTACAAGTAAGAGTCAAAAGAGTGCAAAGAAACTGAAAAAAGTTTCCGACAGAAGTCTGCCGGTTCCAGACACATCTGCTAAGGTTTATAGCAAACCTGCTTCAAGTGGCAACTCAAGGAAAGTCGAGCAAGTTTCAAATAGAAGACTACGCTTTCCTATCTCAGAGGACATCGCGGAAGAATGTGATGCCAGCGTAAACAGCCACAAATCAGCACCGTCACCCGAAGCGGGCTTAAAAAGATTATTTGGTAGAAAAAAGACAACAGGTCCGTACATTACTTCCCCAGAAGGTCGCGTCACGAACCCTAAAGTGACATTTGATTTAGATACTGAATGTGATGACACAGCAACAAGCTCGCAACTAAAACAGAAACAGAGACAATCGGTGGTTGCTGATGTGGAACGCTCTTCAACTGAGACGGACAATAATAAGATACTGCGGTTGATATCGTCAGAAGGCGTGAGTAGTAATTTAGAAGTTTACGGTAGTTCTATTGAAGACAATACGACAATCTTTGAAGATGAAACGGCCCTCATTCAAAGGTTGAGAGGAGTTGCATTCAAACCAGGGCAGCAGTGCATTTTCGTTAACAAATTCACGACGTCATTGCAACCGGATGAATGTGGAGCGCAGCCGGCGGTTGTCAAGGACGCCACTGACGTTCATCCACTTAGCAACGGAGAAACAGTTGTTACGGATATGCTGTCCAGTAAATTAGTCGTTTTCGACGCCCGCGGATTCCCTAGAATCTCCATGATGCTAGAGCGAGGATCCGAACCCTGGTCAAGCTGTGTGACCCCCGAAGACACCCTAGCGGTGAGCATGGCGGGCAAGGGCTGTGTCAACTTGTGGATGCTTTCGGGGGAGCCGATGGCAGAGTTTGGTCAAGACGTTTTGGTGGCACCTCACGGTAGGTCACCCACACTCACTTGATTAATTGGATATGTTGGGTTCATTATAATATTACATTTTTGTTGTTCTTTACTGGTGCCTTTTTAGGGGTCTACAACACACGAGGGTCACAGAAGATCCCAGGGGAAAGTAAGATGATAGAATATTTTTTTTTTTTAAACAAAAGGGAAGAGATCAAACCACAAACAGCAGAGATGATTTGCACTAAAAATTAAATATCATCTCTCAAAACACAAATATCGACATCACATTTAAAACTCCTGAGTCTCCCTGGACCATAATGTTGTTATGGGTGATAGTCATTTCTTATTTAAGGAGAGGTAAAAAGAGGTGAAATGTTTTGTATTTGTAAATCATCTTTCTGTAAATTGATGTTTGTCATTAAAAAAAAAAAGAAAGTAGACAGGTCCACAGCGCCTAAAATAACATACGGGGGAAATTTTCATCAACTGTTTATTAATATTGTAATGAAGTCTCGGTGAAAGGCGCTATATAAATGTTCTCTATATCGTATCGCATCGTAATTAATTTGTAACCATTTGTTCTCTGTATTTGCAACCATTTATTCTCTGAATTTGCAACCATTTATTCTCTGAATTTGTGACCATTTCTTCTCTGAATTTGTAACCATTTATTCTCGTCCATTTCTAGGTATAGCGTACCATCACCCCACGGGTAGACTTGTGGTCACCGACGGACACAATCATGCTGTCTACCTTTATGACACAGATGGTCGTTATGTTGGAGAATTGATTGGCCAACAACAACAAGAAGTCCAGGAACAGTCGCCTAACTCTAACGCTACTACAGCCATCAACGACCTAAGTTCTGTCCCAGAAGGTTTCTCGTTGCAGGAGCCACGCTACTTGGCCGTATCAAATGATGGCCTATATTACTGCATCTCAGACACAGGTCACCACAAAATCAAAATATTCAACCAAGATGGAGATTTGCTGCGAGAAATTGGCTCGTATGGACGTAGAGATGGACAGTTCCGGTTCCCTTACGGCGTCGCTTTCGACAACGAGGCTTGTTTGGTCTACGTGGCTGACCACTTCAACAACCGGATATCCGTATTTTCCCTGAAGAATGGAACCTTTCAGCATCATCTTCTTACCGCGGAAGACGGCATCACCAGGCCCAAAGGACTGGCGGTACGGGAATCACACCTGTACGTGACATATGGCAATCTACGTGCCGGTAACATCGCAGTCTACCGCCTCCACGACTCGTAGCTCTCACACACTGTCAAAACTGGGCAGATGGCTCAGTTGTTCGTAGTTAGGCCTGCTGTCCTGTCAGTAGCCAGGCGATGGGTGCTGTGGCTGACCTCGGGGTCGAATTCTTTCCTCGGACTTCTTACAACCTTCCTGTTTTTGGTTTTTTTTCCAACTTCCTTCCAATGGCTTCGATTCATCTCAGCACTGTGCCTGTACCATTTTCTCTTATTGACACAGACAGACTGTAACCGATGGCTGGCAAAAGCGAAAGTTTTCCTCGGAAATCATCAATATGTTTTTTTTCTTTTTGCACCACTCAAATCCATGAATGCTTTTGCAGTATCAAAACGTGCACAAAAATGCAATTTGATACAAAAAGCATAAAAATTAGAGTGAGATAATTAATTCATGAAAAATCAGCAAATTTGAATTTTGATGACAACTGTTTGACGGGGCCTGTTCTACAAAATATTAATACTTTTTTTTATTTTATTTATTTTTTTTTTTTGGGAGGGGGGGGGGGGAGGGGGCAAAAACAAACAAACAAACAAAAATACAAACAAAAACAAAAAGCAACAGCAAACACACAAAAACGCACATACACACACACACACACACAAACAAAAGCAAAAGCAATAAAAAACTGCGCGGAACTTTTGTTTTGCTTTGTTTCTTTGTGGGTGGTTTCAGGTCCTCATGACACACGGGGGTCACAGAGGAATGCGGGGAGTGTAAGATGATAGAATTGGTTCAAATAGGGAACAGATCAAACCAAAACTACAAGTGAGATGATGTACACTGAAAAAAATATAACCGCTCAAAACACACTGTGTCACCACAAAGAGATAACTTACAATAATAAAGAATATCACCTCTCCTTACAAAAATCAAAACAATGGCAAACACCCATGACAGCATTATGGTTCAGGAAGACCCAGCATCTTTAAAGCCCCTTCGTACAACTATATTCATTACGTTAAATTTAAACTTTTGACCCTGCATTTATGTACCAAAAGGCATGAAGTAGGGGATGGCCACAGAGTTGCAAACAAGACAACAAAAAAACAGGACATCACACTGAATGGGGAAAAGTAAGACAACAGCTTAGATGTAAAATTAAGAAACAGAAGTAGAAGTGCCCACAAGGGAAACCCATCAACCGCCTGTGCGCTGAACCTTAAAGACATACAGTCATTTCCAAAAGTAGATTTTGGCTCGTACTGTCCTTAACTTATACTTATAGTCTCTGATTAAACGACAACCAGGATAAATCATTTGAAAGCCTAACAATTTTCCATTTGAATGAGTACAGATTGATTGATAAGACCCTAATAATATGACGGAGACAAAGTAACCACAAAAAAAACCAACAAAAAACAAAAACAAAAAACAAAAAAACCCCCACAAAATTTAAAAAGAAAAAAAAAAGAAAATTGTCTGATCGCAATTTGAACAATGCATAAATCTAACATTGAAACATCTGCGCCTACTTTTTTTTTTCATACGCAGCATTGTCAGTATTTATTGATGTAGGCTCCGTGTGCCTGCCTTTATGCTGTCGGTGATGTTAAATTAGATATTATATCTCCCGCAATCTCTTCTCAATTTTGTTTTTAGTTGTTTTTTGTTTGCTTGTTTTGTGTGCGAGAAGACTAAAACACCAGAGTAGGATTTGAAGTACTATCCCTTTAACTGTCATTTCAGTGGACTCCACAAATTATTCTCAAACCGATTCATCAACTGTGGACTTGCTGCTGGCCAGCGGAGGGAAGCGATGCTATTTCCACCTGTGCAATGTTGAGAAATGCTTGCTTTGTGACAGCGGACATTGGCGACACGCACGAAATAGGCAACGTTGAAATCCGCCTTCACTAATGATAAAGGAAAGACATAATGTCTCTGGGAAAGACAGCACAATGCGAACGATTTCTTTAAAAACTTATGAGATTGAGTTAATAACAACCTTGTACAAAGCACAGAGTTCCAAGTCTTTTAAGTTCGGCACTTTTTCTTTCTTTCTTTTTTTTTTTTTATTGCCGCTCTTGAGTTACTAAAAACTCTTCTTTGACCATTTTTGTCATCCATGAACTCTACCGCCCAGAGGCTTTAAAATTTGTGAAATTCGACCAAATATTATATATTTAACTGAATTCTTCTTCTTGCATCGAACTAACAGACTTAGCAGTATAAACGCCAGTGGCAGGAATGAATTTTGAATTTTACCCAGACAGCGGTCTTGCAGCCTGGCCTACTCTTTTCGACTTTCAACTGCCAGGGGTTCTTTGATGTTTAAGTATGCACTTGCACACAGGACCTCCATGTTTATTGTCCATCACCGACAGGACAGGATAGATGATTGAACCCACCTACTTAGGGCCAGGGAGTGGCTTCTGAGTGACTTTCGACCAGAAAAAAACAACCAGTCATTTTTTTTTTTTTTTTTCCATGGGACTCAAACCCGCGACTTTTCAAGTTGGGAGGTGTTTGTACCTCTAACTATTGGCTTTCACTTGTGCATGTAACCGATATCTAACCCACACTGCATGTCTCACACGCAAAAAAATTAACAATGTTTGGCTTATCTCAGCACTTTCATTGCATCCACAATGTGGTACATCAAGAGTTAGCAAAACAAAACAATCAATTCCTCACCCAGTGATAAAGACAAACTTTTCTTTTCTATGTAAAACCAAAAGATTTATTTAGGAAAAGTTTCAATTTCTCTGGCTGTCCTTGGGGAAAGGGTTTGATGGTGTCCCAAGACAGAGATTTCAAAGACAGAACAAGTTCCGAAACACCACAGTAATGTAGGTAATTTTCCTGCGCCAGTTTCTCTGCTAGTTCCACCTGGTGGTTCCCCATGAGCTCATCATTGATAACTACCAGTAAACGTTTGCCAGCACTCAGGCAGTCCAATACACTACCTGCTCCAGCGTGACTAATAACAAGATCAGCCCTTGCAATGTCTTCTGCGATGGAGTCTTTTAGTCGGAAAAAGCTCACACTGGGGAGGTTACGGTCAGACTCGGTGGTAGAGATTTTCTCGGGCTCAAAATTCCCTCGGCCGATTTGAAGCGTCATGTCTGTAAACCCAGTACTGGCCAAAGCTTCCAGTGCTTGGCGGCTTGTCACCTGTTTAATAATAGATCATCGATAATGAATAACATCAAAGTATGTCATGGGGTTATAAGTTTTGTTTTTGTTATCCTTATCCCTTCATACCGCCTTAGCAGTGTTGGAAAAACTCTGGATCACAAGAAATGAAGACAGGGAGATGATCAGTCCACCGTGCCTAATCTTGCCTGGCATAATGAGCAATACACAAGGGGTATTACTCGATCTTAAGCCAAACAATGTTTGCTTTTAAAGTACACTCCAATAAAGATCAGGTGGTTATATAGAACATCTTTTTGAAGCATCTTATAGGGAGTTAATATATAAATCTTGACTGATATAAAGAACTAGAAATTCAATTGACTCATTTGGAATGTCAAAAGATATCAGTAGGAAGGAAGAGAAGACGCCCCAAGCAGACCTGGAAAAGAAGCTTACAGAGCGGGCTTAAAGCCTACGGTACGACATGGGAAGAGAAAAAACACAAACCAAACACAGAGAGGCATGGAAGGATATTGTTAGCCTCTTTGCTCCACGAGGAGTGAAGAGGATTAATTCAAGTCAGGAAGATATCAGTGCTCAACTGTATAAAGTACAGAAAAAATGTGTTTGATATAACAAATAAATAATGATAAGATGGTTTTGTGGCTGGTTATTTGGAAGGATATAGTTGTGTTACTGATGGCCAAAATCAAGAACTGATTTTTATTTTAAGATCTACAATTAATTATCTGTCCATTTCTATTCATCAGTAGCTCCTCGGGTTGTCTGGAGTACCCTGCAACGACTACCTTTTGATGTGTAGGGTAAGAGTGTGATAAGTGCATTGTGTTGTAAATTTGTGTATTTTTCAACAAACATAAGAGATAGTCAACAGATGCAATATATCACAAATCATCCTTAATTTTGTCGGCCCTACTAATTGTATTTGTATTTACATGGCCTGTAGAGGGAGTTTCAGACACACAGTACTGTCCAGTTCTTCCTTTTAGAAATAATTTTAGTTCATGTTTGTTTTAATTTTTTTTTTACCACATGACTGATTACCTTTTTGATCAGGGATTCAAATTCAGTGGTGCCCACAGTGACGAAAACATGCTTGGGAACAGCCATGAGGAGTTCCCTTGAGTTGTCTTTACCAGGAAGCAGCACGGTTCGTTTGTTTTATAGCTTGAAGAATACGGATAAAAGATTTCGAAAAAAAGTTCTTTTATGATCTACGAAGGTAAATCTAGGAGTTTGCGTTGAGTTCAGGGTGTAGTTTCAAAGAGACACTTGGTTTTTCTATATATTTAAAAAATTCGAAGCAGCTGGCTTTGTTGACACTGTAAATGAAAGTAGAACAAGGACGGTTATTCCCAGTTTCCTTCTCCAACAAAATTTAAGCAGAGTCGCTTTCCTTCGTAAGAAAAACCCTCAAAATGGCGTCTTCCAGGACGAAGAAAATAATCTCCAAAGTGATGGAAACAGTTCTTCATAAGTATCCTCTCGTAAATGCTTTAACCTTATTGATGCTTCTTGCAGAAAGGGCACCAACTGAAACGTAAGTGTTTACTTCAACGTCTTACACGAATATTTTTGTTTTTCTCGTTGCAAGAGCTGTCGATCTTTGGTGTGTGTGTGTGTGTGTGTGTGCATACTTTGCCATTTCCTGACTCGCCCATTCCCTGCCATTCAGAGGTGTGACTCCTTTGTAAATGAGTAAACTATGTCGTCATTCTCTCGCAAAATGAAATAAAAAAGGGCTCAGGTAAAACTTTCTCAAGTCCTTAGAGACCTACTGTTGCCAAATTACAACTGGTGGATGGTCAAGCTCAGAGAACTTTTCAAGAGAAGCTCTGAGATCCACCCATTAGCAAGGCTGTGATTCTTGTACACATGTCACTTTGGCCAGTCAGAAAAGCTGAAATATTGCAATTAAATATAGAACTCTCCATGCACATACAGTGTGAATGGGCTCAAAGGTGAGGCGATTGGAAGATGGAAGGGGGAGGGGCAAGCTACAGTTGTGGCCAGCACAAAAGGTGGGTAAGAATAGAGAGTGAGAGAAAATTGGTATATACATCAAAATGCTAAAAGGTAACTGGATGAGAAAGTAGAGGTCTGTGTGTTTATAGAGGGATTAGAGAAGTGAGGAGAAAGAGAAAACAATAAGAATGATGAATCAGTTATGTAAAATTGTTTAACCCACGAACTATTCAATGTATTGTGTTCTCTGCTGTGGAGAGTTTTCAGTAACAACCAACATGCACCTCAGCAAATTGAGACAAAATTTGGAATGATAGATGGAAATGAGTGTATGCACATTTTGGAAGAGGAATAAATAAAAACTTTAAGTTGGGATTAAAGCAAAAATATTTTAAGGACACATTCTGTGATCTTGACCCTCACTTTTCTATAACGAAAGTAGTGGAGGTCAGCAGTAAAAACTAAGAGTTTGGTCTGGTCTAAAACTTTTGTCTAATGGGTTACAGCTTTGAAAGTTGTCTGAAATCAAAGCAGGATTTATACAGATTCAGAAAATGTGTATAGCCTGTTAATGTTCATATAGTTATTTGTACAATTGAAGAAACACAAAAAATAGACAAATGAAGATGGGAAGATGATAGATCAAAGAGAAAGAAAAAAAGAAAAAAAAATAATCTAAAAAAAAAAAAAAAAATATATATATATATCTATATATGTATATTTAGGGAGAGAGAGAGAGATGGAGGGAGGGAGGAAGAGAGAGAGAGAAAGAGAGACACGCTTATCATAGCAAGCGCAGAGTGGAAGTTTGGGACAATATTGCCGCATGAATAAACTGTAACAGGTATTCTAACAATGGTTGTCAGTGATCATCATCAATACATTTTGTAAGAATAACTAGTAGTGGCTATTCCTACAATAGTAGCTATTCCTACAATAGTACTGGAAGAAAATAGTGACGATAAGGTCTGGAAAAAAACACAGTTGAAGTTTGATGGAGGAAAATCGTGAATAATAAGACAGTTAAAGAGAAAAAAAACAAAGCCGCTTTGGGCACAGAGTTGTAGTGTGTGTGCCCAAACAATCACAAAACTTGCAGAGTGCAAATTAATGCAAAGCTTATTGTCCAAAAATATACGATAGGGATAAAAAAAGGAAACAAAAAAAAATATGGTGGATCTAGCATGGGGTCGAAAAAATACAAAACGCAATTGATAATTGGATACAATAGGGAAAAAAAAAAATGGATTGAGCAGGGGGTGGAACACGTAACACTCTGTTACATACAAACTCAACACTCTACCACTTTGGCTATAGTGACAGTTACTCATGAGCGATACATAATGTATAAAACTCCACCATCTGGGCGGAGAGCCAAAAAAGGAACTGGAAGGTTGGCTTAAATTGTACGAATAACTGGTCCAGTTACAATAAATGGTGATACTAGTGAATTATCTCAACTATGGGGAATGACAAGAGAAATTTGTTAAGACTCAACTTCTGTTTCTGAATTATGAATATTTTTTTTGTCATAAATTTCCTCTGTAACCAAAACACCTGCACCCCAATTTTATTGCCTGTTCTAAGTTTTTGAACTTTTCTTTTTTGACGACTCTTCCTTCTCATCATATGAGCATTCTCCACAATTTCACGATGGGCTCACATGTATATGTGATTGACAGTTGACGAGGAAATAAGTTTTAAAATTTTCAACTGATGTCTGAAAAAAGAAAGAATACAATTCTCAAAACCAAACTCTGTTGATTGATAAGATAGTATTAAAATATTATGGTTGTTAAATGGGAATCTTGACATCGCCATGATATTGTGTTGTTTTTTTCCAGTGCGCCACCAATTCATACACGTATGATCTACGCCAACCTTATGGGCTTTCTGGGCTGTGGCCTCATGATGTCCTCCAACATGAAGCGCAAGGAAGCAGCCTTTGTCTTCTCAGGGCAGCTCATTTATTTTGCCTACAACTTCTACAACAACCCAAAGATGCACTACAAGGAATGGATCAGGGTCAGTTTACTGTTGTTTTGTAATGAATATATGGGGTCTCTTCAACCAGCAGGCTAAGATAATGATAATCTTATGTTGTCAAATAAAGAGGGAATTTTTGCTACTTAGGGGCTAATGTCTTCATATGGGTGTTGTGAAATAAAGTAACTTAGGGGATAATATTTTCACATCGGTTCTGTTGTCAAACAAAGAGAGAAAAGTTCACCGTTCTCTTTCTCAAGCTTTTGTTCGTTATTAAGTTTTAGTATTTTGGTCAAAGTATTTTCAGCTTTATTCAAAGTTTGATTTTTAACTCAATCCAGAATCCTTTTCTTCTGGCTTTTTGTTTTGTATTTATTTATACTTTTCAATCTTAGCTCTATATATCAGGGATTGAACCAAGCATTGAAAAAAAAAAAAAAAAACAGATGTGAAAAAGTACACAACCCATGGAGTTTAGTACACATGAAGCACGTTCAAAGCAACACTCCCTTTTTGATTCTTATTGAATTTAGACGTGTTGCCACCTGTTTGTGTGGGTAATCTACAAGAGCACCCTGGTTAAAAGTAAGTTGTTCGAATGGGGTTTTAAGAGCACTACAAGTGATATTTGTTATTATCATTATTTTTAATTCATTTTAAATGAGTTATCTTCATGTGATGATTTTGGGCGCTGCTCAATGGTGACCAGGTGTGTGCAGCAAGTTATCTTATCTTATCTTATCATATATTATTTTTTAAATTTTCCTCAGCTTCTGATGTCCTCTCGGCATGTTGGTGCCATTGGCATCTATTTAATGTATGCTCACATTCTGGACAGGAAAAAATCCTCTCTTGTCGGGAGGACTGCGGAGGTCCTCATTGGTCTCTTCCTCTTTTCTTCAACCTACCTCATCAACAATACCAAAGAGGTATGTATTCTGTTCACTTGGTTTTTTATACGATTCAATGTGAAGAACAGTTATATTGCACCTTTTGTTGAGACCTCAAGACCTTTTATAATATTGATTAACAGTTAGTAAAAAAATTACTCTGATCTCTCACACATTTCCAGTCACACTCACAGAATCAAATAAAATCATAACTACGTAATTCAAATAAAAACCAGTTATCTTGAGAAAAGATAGGTCTTGAGAAGACTGTTAAAACCAGATGGAAGTCAGGGTGAAAAGTGATTATTATGTTTTTATAATTTGGAAAGATTAACAAAAGTTTCATGGACATAGATCCACGATCAAAAGGATGTCCAGTCACTACCCTCTCAATTACCCCAAACAACGACATGAAAAGACCACCCATAGAAAACATCCATTTATCATCCGCTGAAGATCTACAAAACCTGAGAGATATAGCAATTAACAGGCAGGAATGTAATGGAGGGTCTTCTGCACTGAACTCAAGAAGACTGCTGATGCTGTAAAGTTGGAACACTCTGCAAGCCGACAGCTTTAAGTCAAAGTCAGGAACAAAAATGTATTTTTTATGCTGGTTATTTGGAATTAACATTCTGTCTGCTATTTTTTTCCTACAAAAAAGTAGGGCATGGCAATTTATTTTATTTGAGGGAAATGAATTGAAATGAAAACTGTCAGTTTCAAGGCAATTCATTGTCACTCTCCACAGTTCCAAGATACATTCATCTACATTCTGGTTGTTGTTGTTGTTCTTCTTCTTCTTCTTCTTCTTCTTCTTCTTCTTCTTCTTCTTCTTCTTCTTCTTCTTCTTCT
>JBCIKM010177628.1:0-13099 GCA_039654465.1 Melibe viridis | reverse complement strand
ATGCTGCCGTAGCCTACCGTGTAATTTCATTTTACTTTGATGTTTTGTTTTGTTTTTCACGACAAACAGTGTTTAGTTGCAGCAAGCATGGCAAGTAATTTGGCAGGTCGGTCGAATATTTAAACGTAATGGTTATAAAAGTGAGCGGACAAAATGGCCGTTCCCCGAAGCTTGCATAACCGGACAATGGTTCGGGAATTCCCGAAAAACCGGGTAAGGTCAATTGTCTGCTTACAATAATGAGACAAAGTATATTGTTGTTTAAGTATTGATTTACCTTTTTTTTTGTCTTGTGTACAAGAAGGAAAAGAAATGATCAAGAACCAGTGTACATATTTCATAGTCATATAAGACATATTGCTCATACAAGATTTGTTTTTGATCAACTGTAAACAATCATAAGGATATTGTTATTCAGGGAGTTTCAAAGCATGCCAAGGTATTTGAATTATGTGCTGTTGTATTACCTTGCAGGAGAGAGTGTGCCAGTAACTAAGACACCCTTACAACCTCACGAAGAAGGAGAGCTCTACTCCCCACAGGTCCACAAGCGCCACACATTGTTTGCTGGCACCCAGGTGCTACAGACACGTTACTATGGCCAGGCTAAGGTGCTGGCGGTCGTTGCTAGGACAGGTGAGTAATGTCTAAACTAAAGTGTAGTATTTCTTCCTTTTTGGTGATATTGACTCAATAAAGCCATGTTCACTCTGAGAACTACTCATCAGTTATATCCCGTAGTTATTGCAAAGAGAGCTACCCAGTTATGCATGTATACACTGTGAACACATTTCACTATCATTGAAAACAAGGCTTTGAAAAAAGAAACTTACTTACAAATGCATGACTTTCTGAAGCCGTTTGTAATGTTTTTTTGGTTTTTTTTTTGTCTGAAACACTCACTGAAAAGAGGGCTGGTACCAGAGAGCATTTTCATCATAACACATCATTACACAACTGATGCAGTGCCCTCTATCTTCATTTGCCACTGCCAGGACCACACGCTTATCTACTGAGTCATCTCCGACTTCTGAAGTTGCTGATAGCTCAGTGGATTTGCTTGTCCTGGCAGTGGCCAGGCAATGGGTGCTGTGGTTGGACCCAGATTCAAATCTCACTTCAGATGACTTCCAACCTTCAAGTATTTTTTCTTTCTTTCTATGGCTTTGTCTCCTCTTAGCATGGTACCTTCATTATATTGATCTTTGTTTGTCAAATATGTATTCCCCATGCCAGCTCTTAGGACTTTACTCTCTCTGCATTGCAGGCTTCAACACAGCCAAGGGAGAGCTTGTGCGGGCTATCCTCTTCCCCAAGCCCTTGGACTTCCAGTTCTACCGGGATGCCATCCGATTCGTCATGTTCCTGGGTGCCATCGCCTCACTGGGCATGGCCTACTCACTAGTCGTCTACATTACTAACCATGTAAGACCTGTAGCCTGCCCCCAGCTCAATGCAAATTGAAGTAAAGGGATGAGAATTAAAAGCTGATTAAAAGACACAATATGACTCTTAAGGAGTCAAAGATGTCAAGGCCAGGTTATGAAGACATGGCTGTGTATTCAGAGGATGTTCATGTAGGATAGTATGTAGTTCTACCGGGATGCCATCCGATTCGTCATGTTCCTGGGTGCCATCGCCTCACTGGGCATGGCCTACTCACAAGTCGTCTACATTACTAACCATGTAAGACCTGTAGCCTGCCCCCAGCTCAATGCAAATTGAAATAAAGGGGTGAGAATTAAAAGCTGATTAAAAGACACAATATGACTCTTAAGGAGTCAAAGATGTCAAAGCCAGGTTTTGAAGACACGGCTGTGTATTCAGAGGATGTTCATGTAGGATAGTATGTAGTGACAATGTTACATCCCCTGTTGATAGTGTGTTGTGCTATCTGTTTTCCAGGAATCTGTGAAGAGGACAGTGTTGCGTGTGCTGGACATCATCACCATCATCGTGCCCCCAGCTCTCCCTGCAGCCATGACAGTTGGCACAGCATATGCCCAGAACCGCCTGAAGAAAGGAGGCATCTTCTGTATCAGCCCGCCACGTATCAACTTCTGTGGTCGCATCGACACTTTCTGTTTTGACAAAGTGAGTTAATTGCCAAACGATCTCTGGCTCAGACATTGCTGACTTTCATGCAAGAAGGGTTTGCTGGTTTAACCAGAGAAGCATTGAGGAGTGGAATGTTGACTTAGTCAGTGAGGCATGAGACATATTCTTTAATCAGTGCCTACTTCATTCATCTGTTTGATAACCTTTTGTTTTTCTTTTTATTTATGCGCAAGCAAATACATCTAGTTTGTTAGTAATTAGAAAAGAGCAGCTGCAGGATTTATAACAGCCTATCAAGATGGTTACTGATATGATATAATGGGGTTTAATTGAACACTATGATTAAAGAACGCCCATCTTTGTTTGCTGTGTGTGTCCTTGTTTGTGTCCCAGACTGGTACTCTGACAGAGGATGGCCTTGACCTTTGGGGAGTAGTACCTGTCACTGACCACAAGTAAGTCTCACATAGAGGTGCCATTATTTCCTCCTGTTAGTGGAATTCTTTGTTTCTGTTCCTCCTCAGTATAAAATCCTTTTTGACTCACTCTCTATCGCCTCTTGTATTGAGCTTAAATGCATCATGAATGTCAAAGGCAGCAATCAAGTGGACAAGCAGCATAACAGTTTCTGGCAAAGATCCTTTGACAATGCAGCCAGCCATCTATGTTGGTTTGTTTTTTTCATTGAATTTCAAGTGCTACAAAATTTGAAAATAAGAAAAATTGTGTTATACTGGTAAATCTTTGCCTTATTTACCACGTTCACTACTGTTCTCTGTCCACTTCCACTCTCTGCTCTCTCTCTCCCTCTCTCTTTCTCTTTATCTCTTCTCCCACTCTCTCTCTCTCTTCTCTCTCTCTTCTCTCTCTCTTCTCTCTCTCTCTCTCTCTCTCTCTCTCTCTCTCTGTCTTGCTCATTCACTGCCAGGTTCCAGGTGCCTGTGCTTGACCCGTCCAAGCTTGACCGAGGGCCGATGCTGGTGGCCCTGGCTTCCTGCCACTCCCTGACCCTGATTGACGGGGAGCTGAGCGGGGATCCCCTGGACCTCATCATGTTCAATGCTGTCAACTGGGTGAGTAAGTGGCCCTGCCTTCCCACCTCCCACAGCCCTTTATTTTACTAGCATTCTAGATTCTCTCGGAATCTCCTAGAAAAAAATTCTGTTCTCCCCTTTTCTCTACTTGGGCAGCCAATGCCATCATGTTGGCAATAAAAGTCGTCCTATGCTCAGCTTTCTCAACTTTATCGGGAACTGTTCAGCACTACATGGACTATCTCATCAGGCAGATTAGTCTACATTTGGTTAGCTTGTGGAAAAAGAGCTGTTCTGTCGGTATTTTGCTGTATGCGATCTTTCTACGCCCCTTGCAATCTTTTGGATATTTCCTCTTTCTCACTACAATTGTTAGTTTATTGACTGCTTCAGATGCTTTAGATTCTAGTGTGTGCTCTAGGTTTGTTAACTGTAAAGGTCTGGAGGAACCCAGAAAGTATTGATAGATTCATTTTACTGGCAGAAAATCTTGAATCCATTGAGGAAGTGTAGATTTTGTTTTTATAATTAAGTAAAATTTAATATATATCCACTGATGATCCATCTATCCTTCTATCCATCCATCCATCCATCCATCCATCCACTGATGATCCTTCTATCCATCCATCCATCCACATCTATCCATCCACTGATGATCCTTCTATCCATCGATCCATCCATCCATTGATCCATCCATCCATCCATCCATCCATCCATCCATCCATCCATCAAAACGTTTGTCCACCGCCCAGTACTTGGAGGAGCCTGGCACAGACACCCACAAGTTTGACATCATCATGCCCACTGTGGTCAAACCCTGCTCCTCTGATACCTTCCTCGGCGAGGAGGTGAGTGTTCTGCTCTCTAGCACTGTGTGTGGTGTGTCTGTGTTTGTGTGTGTGTGTGTGGTGTTTGTGTGTGTGTGTAAGTGTGTTTGTGTGTTCATGTGTTTGCGATCAAACTCTGCCCTTCTGATACGTTTCATTGGGAAGGAGATGAATACTTTACTGTAGTGTGTATGGTATGTGTGTGTGTGTATTTGTTTTAGGGCCCTGTGACAAGTGCAAGGGTCATGGAGGGAGTGTTGTTTATGTATGATAGGTTGTGCGTATTCTTATATCATATGTCTTTATTTAATATCAGTGTGTTTTTTTTGTTTACATCTCTCTTGTTTTTTATCTTGAAATTGTCTATTTCTTATTTTGTCTCAGAAATTTACAAAATACAGACAATATTTTTATCTGTGGGCTATGAATATCTTCTCTTTTTTACCCTACCGTAATTCTCGGACTACAAGCTGCTACTGTTTTCTCCAATCGTTGACCCTATGGCAAATAGTATTGTAGTCTCCATTTTGTTTGTTTACAGCTAACAATGTCTTGCGTCTCTGTGGCTTGTAGTCCGATGGGGCTTATGCCAGGAAATGAAGAATTTTTTCCTCTAAATTCAGAGGATGTGGCATATGGTTAGGAGCGACTTATAGTCCCAGAATTACGGTAGTGTATCGGGACTCATCTTTGTGTATTTGTGTAATTGTTTGTAGAGTTAGGGTTTTTTTCATATGTCCTGGACTGTTGTGTGTCTGTTCTTGTCTTTTTTCAAATTTTTTTGTCTATCTATGACTCTAATGGTTGTGGGATAAGAGGTGCCCAGCCAAAATTCATTGCACTGGTCTGTACAGCCTGCTAAGGCAAGCTTTTGGCGCTCTCATGGCTTCATCTACCATCACTAACTGCTGGTCATAGACCGTGGGCTGCCTTCTAATTTTGTTTTTTTACTCTTGTATTGATGTAACCTTTTAATTTCCATTTATAGTGTGATCAATTTAAAACGCATGCAATGCAATGAGTTGCAATGCTTTTAATGAACACATTTTGTTGAAGTAAAAATTACTTTAAATTTGAGCTTTGAGCTGAGCTGAGCTGAATTGGACTGTTTAACGTTTATCTCTGGAAGGCAATTAAGTGGTGACTATAAGACCAAAGATAAGTATTGGATCTTTCCGATTCTCTATGGGTTGCGTTTGAAATAAATAGATCACCCTGTATAAAGCTTTTTTAGAAATAACTATCTGTTCATCATGACAACTCCAAACTGTTCTTTGCGTTGGCACTGTCTTTAACCTTTAACCTATAACCTATGACCTGTAAAATTTCAGGAGGAGTTTGAATTCTACCAGACAGGGGTGAGAGGTTGTGGCACAAGGCCAATCGGCCTTTGTCCTTTATTTTGTGTTTCTGTTTTTTAGTTTTTTGTGTATGTTGTCTGGAAACCCTCTTAAAGTTCCTGTTGCTTGTTGGTTGCAGTGTGTTTCCAGCACCCTTTTATTGTTTACTTGCTGTGACTATTGGTAGCTAGTTCGTACTCCTGTTTTAAGACAAAAGGACTAAAGGTCACTTTGGTTAGTTTTTCAGAAAAGACAAATAAATAATATTCGAAACTTGGGCCACCTTTTTTGCATTTTCATGTAGACTTAAGTTGGCTCTCATTGAGCCTGTGGCTTGGCAGCTTAGAGCATAAAAGGAAAGTTTTAGGCCCCAGCCTGTGGCTTGGCAGCTTAGAGCATAAAAGGAAAGTTTTAGGCCCCAGCCTGTGGCTTGGCAGCTTAGAGCACAAGAGGAAAGTTTTAGGCCCCGGAATGTAGCACAGCTCACTGACTTGTTGTTATAATTTCTGTCTTGTTTGTCTTTCTTGTAGTGTTAATGTCTTGTAGAGTTAATGCTTACTGTGGTGTACTTCCCCTCTTTTTTTTCTGCTTGCTGATGTAAATTTGCATATTTTCCTTTCTGCTTTTGTGATAATATTTTTAAAAAAATTTGTTTGTTTATTTTATACTTTCATTTCTGTATTTTCTGCTTGCAAATATTTGGTTTTCTTTTTGTGCACAATGATTTTATTTTGTGATTGTTATTCAGTTATTGCTTCTCTCTTTTTTATTGTCTGCTTTCACTTATTTTATTTTCTGCTCTTGTCTACAATATTTTCTGCCTGCTCATATTATTTCTTGCAGTTGTTCTGTATTCTTCATGCTTTTGGGTCCACAAAAAGTAATGCATAATGAAATTGTTTGACAAAAGAGTGGTCCAGAATATGAAAATAAATGAATAAAATACATTCACAAACTAATCAACTCAAGTAAAACAAAGAGTACCTTTACCGGCTAACCATGTGAAGGGTAAGCATCCTAATAAAAGCCTACCATCACCAACATCCTGTCTGACGTATGCACCAACATAGCACCAAGTATGACCAACTCACAAGGCAGTGAAAAATGTACGTCTCACTTTGTATGGACCTTATATATTTATACACACCTTATATATCTTTTGTTCTTGATATCTTAGTTGCCAACATGTTAATTGAGAACTGTCTATTTAACCAACCCTGTATTTGAATTACATATGTCATCCACCATCTCATATCCGTTCTGTGAAATGGTCTGCGCGTGAGTTTCATCTCTGCTGTGTGTATAATACACCCCATTTCACTTATTGACTTTATAATTACTTGCTGATTGATAGGGTCACCTCGTAGCTTGCAAGTTAAAAGATAAGTCTATGAATATGGGCATTGATTTTTAATCCAAAGCAAATGTGTTGATGGACAAGTGCAATCTTTTAACATGAAAATGGGAGTGCAAAATCTCCCCTACTGATTGTTTAGTCTGTAAAAAGTAGAAGATAAGAGAAGATTCCAAAAAGAAACTGTCCATGATACATCAATAAGACAGATGATTGTAATACTTTTGTCTGTGGCAGATGTCATACCTGTTTGTCTGTTTTTTAATTAATTAATCAAAACTTTCATCTTCGTATATGACCCAACCATTTTAGAGCTCTGACTGTCTCTCACACAAAATTAATGATGATTAACAATTATTTCACTTAAGCTAAAATCCTTTGTGCTGTACATGAATTCAGAATGCTTAGACGAACACAATTTTACTCTAACAGATGCATGCACATGATACACATAATTCATTATTACATTGGCACTCTGACTCCTTAAAATGCAAAGATTTATATTATAGTCTACCCCCCCCCTCAATTCCTGTTGCAGCACCCGTTTGAGGTGGGCATCATGCGCCAGTTCACCTTCTCCTCCTCCTTGCAACGCATGAGCGTCATTACCCGCACACTCGGCAGCGACCACATGGATGTCTTTGCCAAAGGAGCCCCTGAGAAGATTGCCTCCCTTTGCCTTGCCCACACAGGTGTGCACCTATGAATCTTTTCAGCACTGTGCTGTGAAATGTAACATTGGTGCAGCTCAGGTCACATGACTCAAGATCCTGAAAAAGCTACGGCTTTTCCACTAGACCTTGGGAAGATCTGGAACAACTAAAACAGTGTTGTTGTTTGTTTGTTTTTCATCCCAAAGATCTTTCTTGGGTCAAAATGCAAAGCCTGATGGCCATGTTATTTCAATTCTTGATATTAACCAAGACCATTAGAAGAATCTGACTTTTTACACCTCTTTCATAAGATAGAACAAAGTCGCTTTCTTCAATTGGCACATGTTTGCTTTTTCAATTGGTAGTAAATGTTCAAGTAAATTAAAGCACAGTGGAGCACTGATATAAAGTGCTTGGGTGATTGCTGTGGAATTCTTTAGATCAGTAGTGTCTTCTCTCAACAAGTTAAGGTAATAACATTTGGACTTCAAAATCTGTTCTTTCTATCAATTCTCTAAAAGCATATTTTTTTTATTAGTGTGCTGTACTGTATAGCATTCACATAGTACTTCTCCATGGTCATCACCAAGCTCAAAGTTCTTTACAAACTCATATCCTTGGTGGTCACGAACATTGATATTTCATGCAGTCTCTTGGCATGTTAAAATTCTCTGAAAAGAGACAAAATTGTCTACAAGTAGAGGGGGGCCCTCTGAACTTTACATCAGTCTTTGATTGCATGACAGGTTCTGCCTACCTACCTACCTAAATTTCTGGCCTTGTGCTGAAGAATGGATGGGGGATACAAGGTGTGTGTGTGTGGGTGGGGGAGGGGTGGGGGATATGTTTGCCGGAGTCTGAGTGTTTTGTTTCCAGACCTGGCACCAATGAATTATGAGGGGTTTATTCTTTAAATCATTTCTTTTATCTCTTTATGTCGTAATGTAATTCTCACAGTTAATTTTTTTTCTTTTCTTTTGAAAAAAATGTTCAGGTAATAGGGATATGTGCTTGATGGTCCAAGATCGATTTTTGTTTTTGCATGGTGTTTTAAAAATTCTTCTGTATTTAATGTTATTAAATCTTTGAAACCTGTGAGATAGCGCCTTAACACCTCAACTGTTTTACTCCACAGTACCCCAGGACTTCCTCACCATCCTCCACGATTACTCAGTCCAAGGCTTCAGAGTTATTGCCCTTGCCCATCGCACCATGAATTCCAAGGTCACCTGGCATCAGGCGCAGCGCATCTCAAGGTCATACATCAACTTTTAAAGATGAAAACATTATTGCTTTATTCAATAACATTACAAATAAAAATAAGGATCAGCCTCAGACACTCTACTAGAGAAGCTAACTTTGAAAGGCTCAGAAATTAAGGAGCCTTTGTAAATATTTTCTTTTTATTTAATGAATCAGGCACATTTCTTGTAAATGATGAAACTTTTACCTTTCAATAGGTTATTAAGGTCATAGGTTTAAAGAATAAATAAATGTATTTACTGCCTTCTGATTTCCACCTCTGTGCCTACAACATGCTTTACTTTCTGTTTGTGTGAAATACATCTAATAGACAGGTTAGCCTAGTGGATAAGCAATTGAATTGCACTTTTTTCAGCTGTCCAAGCCTTACATTTGATCGGTCTATTGTAGACACAATGGCTAAGTCAGTAATGTGTCACACTTCAATGCTGAAAGGTCTCGATTCCTGTTTATGTCATTGTGTGTGGCTGCACCACACCTGATGCCTGGGCTGTTCCACTCTTCCCTGTCGCACAGACCCTTTAGAAAAATATCCCTCATTTGGATGAAATAAAGGGAAATTTACTTTTTAATCTTACTTTTTCTTTGCGCTAAGCAATATTGTATTATTTTTTTATCAGAGTGTGATTCGGTTTTAATTTGCTATTATCAAAAGCTTTGAGGCTTGGCAAAAGGCTTTATAGATTAACTGTTATTATTATTATGATTATGATTATCATCATCATTATTATTATTATTATTATTATTATTATTATTATTATTATTATTATCATTACAACTATTGTGTGGTGTTGCACAGGGACAAGGTAGAGCGTGACCTGACGTTCCTTGGCCTGTTGGTGATGCAGAACCAGCTCAAGCCTCAGACTGCCCCGGCCATTGGCCTGCTGAAGGGGGCCAACATCCGCACCATCATGGTCACAGGTAAACATTCTCCAATGTAGTGCAAACTTGTAAAAGCAAAAAACGTCACTTTTTGAGAGAGCTGTTTAAAGCTTCAGATTAGAAATGCTTGAAAGGCTAAATCAGGCATTGTACTGTTGTTCTAGTAATCCACATATTTGAGGAGAGAAGATGCTAAGATGTTTGACGGAAAAAAAAGATTCATCAGTTTGCAAAACTTGAGACAAAATGCATATACATACCTCGTTCTTGCTTGTTTGTGCAAAAGATGATAATCTGGTGTTGCCAGCCTTGTATCTGTACCACCTTTGAGGTGTTATTAATGTGTTTTCTTTTCTTCCTCTCTACAATGACTATGAAGAAAATAGTGTTTTGTATGCTACTGAAAAGAAACAAAACCATTGAAAGAAAGGGGGAAAAAAGGAGAGGGTAAAAATCTTCCAGAGTAAGGTTCTAATCTGGGATCTGCTTTATAGGTATCAAAGGTTATTGGAAATTTCCTGTGGCTCTAGAAATTTTCACTTAAAAACTGTGCCCCTTTAAAGATTGATCTAAAAATTTTTGTTAATTATTTAAGTCGTACTTGTTTTGCCTCGCAATTGACATGATGGCAATCTTTACCATTAGGCAATACACCATCACTGTACATACATTGTCTCCTTAATTAACATCTATTTTCCATAGCCTACTCTACATCATGTTTAATGACAACGGGAATAGCAAGAACTCGGTAATAATGAGAGATAAGAAAACCCCTAATTTTTTTCCTCTTTAAGCTCTACATTTTATTACTGAAATAAGGGGAATTCAAAATCAGAACCTCGTAAGGATGAGAGATTTTTGCTGTTATTGTTCCGCATTCAACAGAATTCTATCATTGTTCTATCCTATAAAGAAACGCTTCCGGTCGCTGTCCGGTTGTGTGATTCAAGTAGGCAACACAACAATGACAAGGTGCAAGGGGGTCACAGTAAGGAAGGATGAAGACTCGACCATGTAGATGAGGGTGGGGGTTGAGGCAAGCCCACTTAACATTCACTGCAAAATGCCCTGGGTATCTCTCATTGCGTGTGTGTGTGTGTGTGTGTGTGTGTGTGTGTGTGAATGGGAATTATTTGGCCTTGGTAGGAATCAAACCCACATCTTTAGGTCTAACATATAGTCAAGAGCGCGATATAATTCCAACAACAATTTTACTATACATCCGACACATCAGCAACAAAATTAGTAATAGGCCTAGAGAGAGAGAGAGATAGCAGGTAACTAAAGATAAACAGGTAGGAAAGTAGCAGGCAAGATAGCAGGTAATTAAGGACTTGGCCTAAGTATTTGATGGGTATGATTATAATATATTGTTGCCTACTACTACTACTATCAAATATTTACTCTTCAATAACGTCTAGGGTAACCAAATGTTTTTGAAGCCAAAGCTGTGGGAACATTGTTGTCGTGGTAGACTTTACCTTAGCTTATCCACACATTTCCAATGAGAATCGGCTGTGGTCCTTGCAGGCGACATGCTGCAGACTGCCATCAGCGTGGCACGCAACTGTGACATGATTGGGCGGCAGGAGACCGTGATCATTGTCAATGCCCACCCAGCTGACAAGGAGAACTGTGCCCGGGTGGAGTGGGAGGAGGCTGAGACTGGTCAGCAGAACCTGGTGGTCAGCAGTCGTGAAGGTAATGGTGGTCAGTCCTCTAGGCTTGGACTTCCCCACTCATCCAGCACTGACGACGACGATGGCGAATATGAGGTTGAGGTAAATGCTAGCTTAGTCTCTCTTTCTGTCTCATACTGTAGTTGTTATTAACTTTTGCCTTTTTTTTTTTTCAAATTAATTTTCTCTTAACATATTGTGTAAAAAGATAGTCTGAAAAAAAAGACAAGACAAAGCCACAGTGAAAGGTAAACAAACAACAAAGATTAAAAATTTTCTCCAAAAGTCACTCGCCATGATCAGTCACTTTGTCTTGTCTATTTTCTTTGGATCACTAATGAGTTTTCTTCCTTCCTTGATCTGCAAGGTAATCAGCTTGAGCTTGTTTAATAAGATAAAGATACCAATGCTAACTGTTTGTTTTGGGGCAGGGGTTCCCAACAGGAGAGTTGCAAAGCATTGGCATGGAAAATTAAGCTGCTGATAGTGAGCCATAAGTGAGGAGTCACATAGCTTCCAAACGTTTTGACTAGGGTATGTCATTGCCAAATGTGCCATTGTCATATTGTTGGGAATCCCTATTGAAGAGGGATAATTTTTTAAAACTTAAATTCCTCAAACCCTTGTAATTCCTCAAACCCTTGTAGTACATATAGACCAGACCTTAAACCCTTAAATTTCTTTTGTCTGAATTTAGTAGACTGGATATGTAATATGTTCAGGCCTGTAAGTTTGTCAGCATTATTGGCATTACCAGTAATTTTCTGACTCCCATATATTTAATTATATAATACATTTCATTGGATTTATTGTTTTATCGCTGTTTTCACCGTGATTTTAGATACATTCCAGGAAATTTTTTCACCAGTCACTTACGGGCCTGTACATTGCTTTCTCTGAGTAGGATGTTGATCTGTTACAGACTTTTTCTTACCAAATGGTGCATCATAAGTTGGTGCTCATTAATTCACCATACTTTGTGTTGTATGTGGTTTATTAATTCATTCAGTCATATAACTGCAGTGAAAACTGAGTGCAAGAATTTGTCCTAAAGTTCTTAGGGTTTCAAGTTTGCAAGTGTTAAAGAAAGCCTACTGTACTATTAGTGTGTAATATTATGCCCACTGAATACTGTTGTTGTGTGTCAATGTGGCAAGGTGCAGTACGATACCTTTTACTCTTTGGTGGTAGTGTGTAGTGATGTGCCTGGCTGTACTTTGGGTAGGTAGTGTGTAGTGATATGCCACTCTGTACTGTTGGTAGGTAGTGTGTAATGCTATGCCTAGCTGTCATGATGTGCATGGGGTCTCTTCTTTTTTTACGTCTGTTTTGTTTCATTAGTTGCTCTGAAGGAGAGTGTGAAAAAACCAGAGCCGAAACAGTCATACCAGGTGTCTTACCCTAACTATTCTTTCTCTTCTGAAGGGTGACACACAAAAAAAGAGGAGTACGTCGAATAGCGGTGTAACAGAATTTTCATGACATTAATTAAGTTCTACGTGTGACCTTTTGGTGAAGTTTCAAATGTCGTATGGGTCAAAATGTTTCATTAGCCTTAAAATAATATTCTTTAAATGTGCTCCTTCAAGCTACATACATACTTGAATCCAATACGCAAAGTTTTCTATTATCTTTATGTACCCTTCCCGTACCCAACACAATTTTTTTGACAAAGAGCTGTCAAGAACCTTTTTTAGACCTTGGACCTGGAACATGTATTTTGTGGAATTGACATGTTCCGAGAGGAGGTGTACCTCATGAGAAAAGTACGCTTGATCCAAAAAATCTGGATCCTCATCAATTTTGCAATTTACAACATTTTTCTGAAGCTACTAAATGTGCATTTTTTAACCCAGCCATTTGAAAGTTTATAAAATTGTCATATATATAGACTGAAATTTATGTCCTAAAAATTTGATCTAGCTTCTAAAAATGTGGAAGCTATCTAATTTTTGGACATACTCCTTTTTTTTGTGTCCCCCTGTTTTTCAATATCCTATTTTATA
>JBCIKM010177519.1:0-13103 GCA_039654465.1 Melibe viridis | reverse complement strand
CGCAAAAAAATTAATAATTCACCCTTCTCGTCCAAAATTGCTTTTTCCGTCCAAACAGTTTTCCATACATTTTGGACGGTTAGACGGAAGAAATGGGCGTTGTCAATATGTCTGCTGCCATTGAAAAGCAACGACAACCATGTGCAGAACATCTAAAAATAACTATGCGCGCACTGTGTTGAACCATGCCGCTTCGTGCCGAGTGACGAGAGGCGAGACACGGCTTCACTGCGCTTCACGGTATCGGGTGTGCTGTCTCTGGCTGAAATAGCACAGTCATTACTCTACCGTGTGGACTAAAAATAACGGTAACATGAATGACTTAGATATCAGCAGGAGGCTAAGGGATGGGAATGAAAGACATGCAATAAAAACATAATCAATTAATATCTGATTTTATTTTGGACGGAATTACGTCAATTGACGGAAGATTTACAGGTCTGAAATGGCAAAGACTATAAAAAGTGCCGGACAATTTCTTGGAAAGCTTATGAACAATAAATAGTATCGTACATAATACAGCAGAAAAAAAAAACCTCTTCCAGTTTTATTAAAAGACTATTTTTATACGAAAAACCATCATTTTTAAATTAGCCTTGATTATTACTGGTGGAGAAACAAAAAACCATTACTAAACACAAATCAATGTTTTACACAAAGCGTGCATGAAGGGATGGAACCAGTCGCCGAAAAAAACCACCCCCTGAACTCCCCCGCATATTTTTTTGTGACTTATCATTTGATTTACCATCCTTTGCATGGTCCAGAATGGCACTAGATCCGAATGCTGAAGGCAGGAGGCACTCTAGGGGGGTTCGGGGGCATGCTCCCCAGGAAATTTTTTGAAAATAACTCTTAAAAATCAACAATCTGGGCATAATCTGGGCTATTTCTACCCTTTTGGGAAACCAGTATTTCGTTGCAGATTTTAGCCTATACTGTGCCTTTAGTCGCAATTAATTGAAAGGCGGAAACAATACTACAGAGACGGAAAGTAGAGGCCCACCTAATGCCGAAAATTTTCAGCCTGCCATAAAAGTAAGGTTAAATTATCAGTTATCAGGAACTCATTATTAACAGTGAAATAGCAGAAATAGTGAAAGTTTGCCCAAGGCATTGTTTGATTTTTAAAGAAATAGTATGTAGTGGAAATGTGGCCGTTTTAATAGAAAATGTGAATATAACTTTGGAAATTAGTCGGTTTAAATATAAGCAGTCCCAAACTTTTGCTAGAAAATTGACAATCATCCTAAAAATCATCAAATTTTCTAATTAATTGAGACTAGAAGTCTATGTTTGAAACATCGTACTTTAGGAGAAAAAAAATTGTTGAAAATGTATTTTTCATTGCAGATTTTAACTTAATTCAGCCTAGACTACTAATTTTTAAAGGCATTGTCATTTTAACTCAACAATATACATTTTGATCAGCGGATGTAAATGAATGAAGACAACGTTACGTAAATATCTCGCGCATCCGAAAACTGATCTCCTCGACACTTCATAACTTTAAAGTTCAATTCAAAATTCAAAAGCGTTATTTCGAAACCAATTTGATGTTTCTTCTGTAAAGCTACTCAAGTTACGCTTCGACCAGTCGATGTAAACAAACCAAGATTGAATCCTTTCAACAGCATCGCAAGTTAAGCCGATTGGTACTAATATGCATTTATTGATAGTCCCAATCATTAAATTCAACTGCTTTCATAGTAAGTAACAAACGATAAGAAGTTGACCAAGTACATTCGCGATACCCTCTTCTACTGCCCTGGATGTAGCCTCCGGTAAAGCTGAAGCAACGGAAAGCCGGATCACAAAAATTTGAAGTGATAGAAATCTGTCCTAGCGCAATTTTTCCGGGGTTTTTTTCTCCAGATTTTTTCTCTCTGACTTTTTGGGCTGGAAAAAACCCAGGAGGTTCCGGAAAAACTGGAACAGGTTCCATCCCTGCATGCGATATATGAAAAAAGCGTGCAGGCATACAAGAGCCTGAAAAAGTACAATGCCGCTGTTTTAGTGATAGCTTGGCAGCACTGTAAATACCAGTCTTATTCACAAATGCTGTAGTATCATGAAATGGCCAGGCACAACAAGATGATTTCTTCTCTAATATCAGGTTGTATAAAAATATTTCACTCCCATATTTTATTAAGAAAATTTAAAGCTAAGATATTCATATTCACATTCATAACAAAAATTTTCAATAATAAAAATAAAGAAGTTACCTCTCGTGCATTTCTAGGGGGACTTCTCATCATGACATTCCTGGCTTCAGCAGAATCCTCTATCAAAAGCACACTCTCAATACCTCTCTAAAAAGAAAAGATAAGGACATGATATTAAGGCAACATATCTGTTTAAAAAAGTTGTTGAAAAAACAAAGAGAGTGAATTCTCTGTACTAATACGGGAGCAACGAGAGCGGAGGAGGGAGGGGGGGGGGGGAGGAGAGATAGATAGAGATGGAGAGAGATAGAGAGAGAGAGAGAGAGAGAGAGGGAGAGAGATAGAGAGAGAGAGAGAGAGAGAGAGAAAGAGAGAGAGAGAGAGAGAAGTGGGAGGGAGGAACGCAATAAAGCATTAGTAGAAAAAATAGATATGAACAAGGTAAGAAAATAAGCAATGTTTAAGACCTTTTCAAAATGTCTCACAAGACAGATACAGCCAAATGTATTAGAAGACAGATACTGCCAAATGTCTAACAAGACATTTACTACTAAATGTCTTCCAAGACAGATACTGCCAAATTCTCACCTGATCAATGAGGGTATTGGTGACAACAGCATCGGCACATTTAATCACATCCAAGACACAATGGTACTGCGGATCCTTCACTCTCTTGTATAAAATAACAACAATAAAACCAAATGCTAATAAAACTCTGTTTCATATTTAAACTGAATTAATTCATTTCCATTCCTCATCACATAAATAGGTTTTATATTGTGATCCAATGGACCCATTACACAAAAACTTATTTTATTTTTAAAAGAAAAAGAACCACTTACGGAATACAAATTATTAGACTCAAATATTTGTCATATTAATCCATGCATTACTTTAAAAATTTTGAATGTGAAACTTCAAAATTGAATTCAAAAGAAAAAAGGGAGGAAAGAAAGATAGGAAGAGAATATATAGAAAAAAGGAAAAGACCCAAAGAGAACTTCATAAAAAAAAGGAGTGAAAAAGAAATGAGCACATATTTAAGGGGAAGAGAGACAAGTACATTGATAAACGTTACATAGATAGACATAGAGAGAGATACATGAAATGAAACACATAGAGCTGCAGGACACTTACATGATCTTTAACATTGTGAACTCGCTCCTGTCAGAACATAAAAGAAAACATTATTATGAACCAAGTCAAACCAGAAAAGAAACAAAAAATATTTGAACAATTTTTTTCCAACAGAATAATACTTGTCACAATCCAAAAAGACTCCCCATCCCAACACACCCCCCCCCCCCCTCCCTTTCAACCTCCTTCCCACTTTGGAATTATCCTACCAATTAAGAACCACTTACATACAATGGCAATCTGAAGATGTCTTCAAAAGACGAATGAGATATATTTCAAATATCTTCCAAAATTTCTTTTCTTCTATTCATGCACTCCTGGCTTAAATATTTTACAATGACGAAAACAGTGCTAAGAAATTGTTATTGTTATCATGCTCATTCTCTCATGATTGTTAGATTTCTACTAATTCAAATTACCACTGAAGACTATCTATGCTTACCTTATCATATTTCTTAGGTGATATTTCTAAGGAGCAAATCATTGAATTATTATTGCTACAAATGCACTCAGCCCACTTACACTGAAGGCACAACGAATGATAGGAGGTCGTCGACTCTTTGGGCAGTTGGAAGTGTTGAATATCTCCTCCAGCAGCTTTTCATCATGGTAATCGTGGACCACGAATGATGATACCAGACTTTTCAAGCAGCATTCAATTGCCAGAGCCCATTTCTGATCAGTCAAAGTAAAATTTGCTCCTGGGGTGATAAAGAGAGGAAACAATAATCACAGTAATATCTTGACAAAAATTGTTTTGTTTTGTTATCCTTATCACTTCATACAGCCTTGGCAGGGTTGGGACCAGACCTGCCTTGCTGAAAGTTGCAAAATTCATAGATTTGGAGAAAATTTCCCTCTGACTGTGATGTAAGTGCTAGAAAACTTAGGAACAATAACAGACCAATCCAAGAACTCTCAGACACAAAATGTAGCCCAGTTCCAGTATAGAATCTAATAAAAAGAGCTGATCATGACCAAATGGTCACATGTTAACATAAAAACCTCTGAACTCTGAATGTAACTATGCATCTAGGTGAGAGCTGTTGAGATTGAAATCGCCCCATGGAACAATTATTCTACTATGGAAATAGAAAGTCAAATTCTGTCAGAACTAGTTAGGAATCTAGTTGGAATTAGCATCAGAAGGAAGACAAATTCATATTATAGTTTGTTTTCTAATCATTTGTAAGAAGCATTCTATTCATCTATCAAACTATTTTTTCATATTACTCATTGCTACAGAAAAATTCTTAGATTCAGGAAGAACATCAATTGAGTTCTCAATAGCAATTTTTTATAGCACTATAAATTTTTCATGAGACTAGGCACGTGTAATTCAAAATATCATCAAAGTCATACAATGTTATAAAACTACTCCATACCTAGAGGGCCCCTTGGGAGCTTGTGAAATCTGTTTTTCATTCCATTGATCTTATGTACAACATCAGGTACCCACTGGCCAAAGCGTTGAAGTCTGTCTTTGCGAGCTGATTGTAAAGTCTGTGCAGCATTCCTTGTGTCCCTTATTTTTCCTTGCTTGCTCCGAATTTGAGTTCTACCCAAAATCAAAATAAATCAACTTTGATAACTGCTGTATATTGGGTAAACAATCTTCTTAAAATACATTACAAGGATGAACATGTTAGTGCAAAACAACGAAAGAGTTTTTTTTAAAAGACCTTTAAATACCAACTCTCAAAGGAATTTGAGACTGAAAAGACTTCCAATGAAGAAAATTGAGCCAATCCTGGGATTTACAAATAGCATTACTTGGAAAAAATAATTAAAGTTGCCATATTAAATTTTTCAACGATTAATTTTTTTTAAGTGCAATCTTCTCTTACTCATTGATGTGATACAAATCAGCTTAGGGCAGCTTCTTTTATATCCATATTTGGTACAAGTAACAGTTTACATAATACTTTCAATCAACCATTTCAGACCTATGACACATTTCAATTTTATGTTTGACAGAAAGAAAAAAAAATGCAGTTTAATAAAAATGTAACAAATTGCAAAGATGAAAATAAGTTTCTATCTTATTACAGAACAAAAAGATGACACCAACCAACTTACTCAAAACCACCTATATCGTTCTTATACTTGGCGATTGCACTCCTAAACTGGTCCAGTTCATGCTCAGCCACTTGCTTCTTGTTTCCACACTCCTCTACCTCTTTCTCAAATTTTTCAATTTGAGCTTCTCTTTGTCTCCTCTCAGCTTCAAAATCATGAGAGGCTCTGGGTTGAAAACACAGAATTTACAAAACACATGAAAGGTCATTAAATATGAGTCACATATGATTAGGACAGGACATCGAACACAAGCCTTTCAAGGAAAATTTCAGTGAGAAAGAAAACATAATAACATTTTAAAGGTAATGGTTGTGGACCATTTCTAAGACTATCAAACGGAAATTTAAATCATTCACACAGTTGCAATCAATCTCTGAGTAAATTTGACAGGGGCCTCAATCATACATTTTATCCCTTTAGGCTTTTTTTTTTTTTTTTTTTTCTGTTTTGTCCAAGCTTTGACATTTGAATGAGACACTTGGATTTTTAAAAAAAATTACTCACAAGGTTTTTAATTCCTCTATTCGGTCTTTGCATTGTTGGCATTCATTTCTAGCAGTCCTGAGGTCACGGTCACACACTCGTAGCTGGTTCTATGGGAAGACATAAAAGCAAGAGACAACACTATATGACAGCCAACAGTTATTGTTAAGGAATGAGAAAAAAATCTGTCTAAATGGAAATTCAACTTAATTTTCCTCATAAAAATCTGGAACAGGTCTATGACAATCATTTTACAGGGCAACAGCTCATTTCTTAAATTCCTCCTCAGACAAAAATATTATTTGAGGCAAAGGTTTTCTATTAAAATAATAAGCAGTCAATTAGTTTATTACCACATAAATCAACTCACCATTAAGGGAGACACCTTTTCTTTCGCTGACAGTAAAACTCGTTTCTGGGCCTGAATTTGAGGTTGAAGTTCTTTCACTTCATTCCCACATTGAATGAGCCTCTCTTCAACCTCTTTGTGTTTCAATTCATGCTCATGCACATGACTCTGTGTGAATGTAAAAAAAATTGGAGGACTTCATGAAAAAAAAAAAAAAAAATTAAACAGACAGAAACAATGCTACCCGATACCTGGTTAAAATTTTGTAAACATCTGAATGGAGAAATTGGTATGTAATTATAAGTCACGATAGAGTTGTGTGGAAAGTGGTGAAAGTGTTCAAAATTTGCATACCATTTGTGACTGGCCACAAAAACAAAGTAAATTTGTTGATCGACAGAATCTGACACATTTTTATGTTTCAGTGCATAATCCATGAAAGACAAGAAATTATCATGTACAGACAATGTTTATATAAACAAGAAAAGATTTTCCCTCACTGACAAGTCTTCAAAATGTTTAAAAACTTTTATACAAACTCACAAGAAAAATATAACACTAATAAATATCATTTTTTCATAGAAGAAAAATAGGTATAAAGAAATGGGTTGACATCACTTACTTTTGCATCATTCACTTTTTCTTCATATTTCGGCAATAGGTGCTCTTCTGACTGAAGTGACTTTTCTAAGGGTTTCAACTCCTGAAACAGTTGTAGTCACAATATTACGACGGGCATATACAAAACTTTTTTTAAACTAGTGTAGTATCCCCTTCTCAAATCAACAGAGAGATCTGTTCAATTTGAGCAAAGTTATGAAGTGAATTAAAAAGCTGGTCACAGCTTATTTAAATTTAAGCTAATTTTGGCTTAAATGTGTTTGTATTAATTTAAACAGAAGAATATATGCTAAAGCCCACAACAATATGCAGCCCCTGTAAGAAAAACATTAAGCTGCCACAACCCTAGACCGACGAGATGACCTTTTTCATCTTGCTGCCATCAACAAAGAACCCACAACCGAGGGGATGCACCACAAGGCAAAGCCAAAACACAAAACCCGACACAGAAACCTAAAAGTCAGACAATGATCCACCTTTTTTTTCCTTTCAATTTCAATCTAAATTTACATGCATTTGCTCTTTCTTGAGTCATATGACCAGAAAATTTCCCATATACAATATTTTTTTTTTAAATCAATGTACAGCACCTACCCTTTCTTTCTGGACTACTAGGGACCAGGCCAACTCATGTTTCAAAAGTTTGACTTTGTCCTTTAGTTCAGAAATGGCTGTGAGATTCTTAAATTTGTTTTCCCAAATCTTCACTTCATTTCTCATCTTTGGGATGGTCTGAAATAAAATTTAAAAAAAAAAAAAAAAAGATCTATATTCGTCAATGCTAATGAGAACCAAACTGATCACAACATGAAATTTCAACACAAACCGGCACTAACTTAAGTAAAATTTCACATTTCAGGCATGAAAAATACTTACAGAAAACATGGGAAGAAAAAGTAATTACCAGCATTGATTCTAACATATGTTTATAATAAAAGGAAAATAAGGGGAACCTGAAGTAAATTTCAGGTCATGAGACCACAAAATGTCATGAACAAATTTAGAAATGATAAATAATCAGACATAAAAGAGCAAGAGCATGAAGATTTAAGACAAAAACTCTGTACTTCTTCGAAAAGCAATAAATTTCTTTTATTTCTTCTGATCAAGTTACTAGAGCTCATAGACTGGGATGAACATTATTGCTCGTTAAACAGTTAATCAAGATCTGTAGAGTTAGCTTTGACACAACAGGCTCTTTCAAAAAACCAACAAAGCTGTCATCATGATCTGACTTATGGATGACATAAACTCATAAATGATTTTGCAGACTTTAAAAAGAACTTAAAGAATTATGAGCCAAATGACACAGACACACAGTAAAGAAGCAAAGGCAAATAGTGAATTGTAAAATAGACCTTCTCATTCAAAATACAAATTTAGACTGTCATTCGATATCAACAAAACAAGGCTAATTAGACAATGTTATACTTTCATTCAACATCAACAAAACAAGGCTAATAAGAGAAATAAATAAAAACAATAACAATGAGCCTGTTGAAACCATTACCTGATCTTTGGAGGAAATAATTTGTCTTGTTTGTTCTTTGATTTTCTTCACTTGGTCATACTCTTCATTCATCTGTTCTAGTTGTGTTGCTTTCATGAAAAACTGAAAAAATAAAACCACAGGAGGGGGCAGGGCAATGTTACAGTTTTATAATCGACTCTGGGAATTCATTCAAACAAAGTCCTTATTTTCTTTCTTATTTAGTAGTTTTAGGACACCAGGACACAAGAAGGTCATAAAGGCGTTTGTTGAGAAAGGCAGAAGATAGAACTACTGGAAAGAGGGAAAGATTTCAAACAACACAACAGCTGGGAGATGATTTATATTCACAAAAAAAAAATTAAAAAACCACCTCTCCTCACTAAAATAATTGGTTGCACCAACCCATCCCAGTATCATGGTCTAAGAAGACTTAGGATCTTTTACACCCCTGTGTGTACAAAAGTATTTGGCATCTCTAGATTGTGACCCTGCATTTATGAAGACACAAAAAGTTATGACATGAGGGATGACCCCTGTAAAAGGCAGACAAGACAGCAAAGAAGCCAGGATTTAACAAAGGTGGGTCTACACTCATTTCTTTACATTCATCTCTGCTAGCAAAATAGTATGGGATTATTTTCTTTTCTTTAACTAGGTTCAGTAACATTTGCTCACATCAAGATGAAAACTTACTCATCTAAGCTCTGACCAAGCTCTGCATGACCAACATCTTGGCCCCCTACATATTCATTGTTTACTATGCCTTTAAAAGTATGTTACAATAAAGAAACTCTTGGCACAAAACAAATACAGCCTGCAAAATTTCGTACAGGAAAACACAAAGCACAAGGTGAATTTATGACTATATATCAAAATGACCATTTGTACCTTGAATTTATCAGCAGCTGTTTTACCATTGAGGAAGTTTCGACTTGTATCTTGGTTAAGGATAGACACTGGGTTATCAACTTGAATGTTCATATGATCAGTGATTCTTGTCAAGACATCTTTTTTGTCTGTGACTACTTGACCTATAAGAGGAAAATTGATTAAAAATTGTATGATCTTTTTGAAAGCAAGTTTCAATTTCAAACTGTCAATAGTAGATGGACAAGTACACGAATAAATATTACCTATCAATTATACAAACAGAGCTCATTCAAAACCTAGTACATACATATAAATATGTTTATATTATATGTTGTGTTAAAAGAAAATATTAAAAAATCAGTAATCAATCAGAACAAGATTTTTTTATGATTTTAATCAAATTTAACTACACAGGAATGCACCCATATTCTTTTTAAATCTAAATTACCTTGAGCATTACAAATCTTATAGGAACTGAGACCATCAGCATTAAAGTGTCGGCGAACAACAATGTGATCTCCATACACATCAGGTCTAAATGCATCCTTTCCTTTGTTACTGAGAGACACTTCCACCCAAGCAGACCTGTAAAAGAGAATTTAAAAAAATGGTTGTTTCAACATTATGCTATTTTCTGAATAATTCAAATTATGCTTGAACCAGACTTTTTTTTTTTTATTATTACCTGTTGAGTCTTAAGTCTCAAGTAAAAGATCCAAAACACTGAACAAGATCAAAAAGTTATTCTTTTTAATCAAATATATTATTATGGGATAAATAATCAAGTAACTAAATCAAACTATGAATGAACAATTAAATCAACCTATGAATGCAAGAGTATCTTACCTCTGTCCAGTTTTGACAAAATTTTTGATGGAGCTGCCCCTGTTTGTCACAGAAGCCTTCCCACCCAGAGCAACAACAAGCGCAGTGATAATGGCACTCTTACCCGCTATTGGAGATAAAAAAATTAAGACAGATGCAACCACAGATTAAACTTTAACTTCAAAATGATAAAGGTAAGAGAAATTTAAGAGCTATAAACCAAAGGTAAAAAAAGGAATAAGCAAACACAACAAAGTAAAAATAACGAAAGTACTCATTGTCTATCATTGCAAAATGAGATATAAGGAACAGTGAGCTCATCATTTTGCAGATGAGGATTTCTGACCTGTATCAGCCTGGCAGTTAAAAACAGTCCTTGTTCTGGTCAAGACTATGATCAATGTCTGTCTAACTCAGTTCCATGTCAGGTCAATTCGTCAGCAACTTTTACTTAACATTTTCCAATCAAATTAACCATCAAAAATGGATCAACAATAAAAAGTAATAAAATAAAAAGAGTTTTAAGTAGCACAAAACTTTCAGTTCTTGACCTTCTAAAGAAAATGAATGTTAATTCTCTCCCTTCAGAGTTGTCAGCAATTCATTTAAACATTTGAATATTGTACAGACTTGAAGAAAGTTTCCTAGAATTAAAAACCAATCTAATTTTCAGAAAGCAACCGCCTGCCACTTACTGGTAAATTCATGTCATTGTATTATTGAATACTCCTTGCTTTATACGGTGATGCAAATGGATTTTTTACTGTACATTTATAAACGACATTTCTGTTACAATCATTAAGAACTTGATTCCTGCACACCTACTTCTTCAAAGTAACTTCCTGAAAAGCAATATGTTAAAAATACTCAATATCATACAGGTAAAATTCCGGAAAAAAACAAATCTGGTTTCTCTGTAAAATCTGGCATCAATAGATGGTCACAATACCATATTCTCTGTATGCTGACTTGATCATGATAGCAATGCAGCAAAGTTAGGGTTGGATATTGTTTGGATAAACTTACTTCCATTCCTTCCAACTATGAAATTAACATGACTGCCCATGTTAACTTCCAGATGTCGATGACACATGAAGTTGTGAATGCTAACTCTGAGAATGACACCAGGTAGCACATTGTTGTCATAAAACTGTGAAAAAAAAAAGGAGAGAGGAACGAAAGAAAGACCATTTCAATGCTCATCAAGCTGGTAAGTAATGAACTAGGATTACAATGATTTGTAATAGGAAACAGAATGAAAAATTGTACACGAGCTTGTCCCTTTGTTTAGATATCTTCACAGCAATTGTGAATAGGTCAGTCAAAAATATCACCGCATCTGGCATGTTGTAATTTGCAATGTGTAATCTAAGGACAAAGTTTGGGTTGAAAACAATGCAACAGACACACTGCCTATTTACTTTAATAAAACTTACATTTGAGCTTTTAGATCTCTTTGGAACTATGAGACGAGAATCCTGTAGACAAAGGAATAATAAAGAATCAATCATAATACACATACTGTAATTTCCATAAAATAAATGGAAACTATATTTCAAAGCATCATGAATAAAATAGGCTAGTAATTGTTTTCATTACAGCGGGAAAGCAGAGTTTCTCAGTAACTCCTAGGTTACTAATAGACAAAAAGAACTCTTAAGATCAATACTATGGGCAAAGCAGTGACAAGATACAATATGTTGGCATTTGAGTATCATAATTTATAAAGAAGGTTAAGTCTCCATATGCCATGAAAATGAAATTGGGGATAGTACTGCAAGGGTAAAAAAAATAGAGTGAATTTTCCCTACACTGCTAACCCTTATTTTCTGAATTTTAGGAAGCTAGTGTAGGTAATCATGCCTGTGGTAAATCAGCTTGTTGGTCTTTCTCAATGAGCATACTACCAAAGGCCACAGGAACTATTATTTGGCTTAAGATCGAGTAATGTGTATTGCTCATTACGCCACGCAAGATTAGACACGGTGGACTGATAATCTGCCTGTCTTCATTTCTTGTGATCCAGTTTTTCCAGACACTGCTAAGGCGGTTTGAAGGGATATGGAACAAAGCAAAACAGGGTACCTAGGTAATTAATCAAGCCTGTATGTACTAGCCTTTCATTTCATGGGCCTAACATCATTTTCTTATAGGATTAAGACTTAACCTGAACACATTCTCTTTGTTTCACAGTTTTTAATGATAAACGGAGTGTTGAGTCCGAATAAAATTTACGTTTTACTCAGACTCGGAATAAAAGTTTTGTTTGTTTGGACTCATCAGACTCTGACACAAACACACAAAGTTACCTCCAACTTCCTTCCACTCTCATACTCCCTCTCAAACTCTTTTGATAAATTTGTGGCAAGCGTTGTCCAACTCAAAAGTGAAAATACATTTTGTATTTATAATAAACAGCCACTATATAAACCTGTCCAGTTTATTAAAATGATGTGATGTCTCCACACTGAAAATTGGACTAAGTTTACACACTCCGTATCAGAGCAAGAACTTTTCAAATTATACAGGATATGTAATCCAAAACAAGATTAATCACGACTCCATGCTGGAGTGAAAACAGGGGTGCCAAATAATTAGGGAACGGTATCAAATAGGGCGAATTAAGTTGAGGCTCTAAACAAATACACAGCTCTTTTTTTATTTGTCTGTTTACCTCCACAATAGAGTTGGTAACATCCATCAAATCTTCCCTTTTCCGATCGTCTTCAAAATCATCATGGTCTCCAGAATCAGCATGACTGAATTTCTGCTTTTTCGATCTAGGTCTGCTTTGACCATTATCACTTGTCAACCTTTTAGACATTTTAATTAACGCAAATTAAAAAAAGGTTCTGATGAACTGAAACCACAACTCCTCAACCCTCCATAAGGGATGTGCGAGTACTCTCAAGTACTCGAGTATTTGTTCCGCGAAGTACGCACTCGAGTAGTTTTATAACTACTCGAGTATTTCAACTACTCGTCGAGTAGTAATTTCAATAATTATTTTAATACATCAATAGAAGCTGCTGGAAGCTGGGTCGTCAAAGAGAAATACCGTGGAGGGAGTATGGAAGCTTCC
>JBCIKM010177408.1:0-13106 GCA_039654465.1 Melibe viridis | reverse complement strand
TAGATAGATAGATAGATAGATAGATAGATAGATAGATAGATAGATAGATAGATAGATAGATTGATAGATAGATAGAAGTATGATGGAAACAATATTATATGATAGATAAAAGGAGGCATTCGGGTGGTAAACTTCGGTGGCAGATCATAACAATACTATTATAGAAGATTCGCACCCCATTCTAAAGTTCTCAGCCATTCGGAGCAGTTTTTGATCAAGTAAGACAAATAGAGCATGATGGTTCATTTATTCTTAAAAGTAATTATTGAAGTTCAAATTCGGGGAAAAAAAAGACCATGGAAGAGATCGGCAGGAAATGAAAAGATAAAAACAGAACCAAAAAAGACACAAACAAAAACACTTGTCAATATTCCGCATGGAAGACATTGAATAACTCCAAAACAACGGATAAAGTATCGGGCATGAAAAAAAAACCCAACCTCTAAATGAGTACCTATTAGAAACAACTACGATTACAACTATATAACAACTAGAGATTGAAAAGTGCTTGGTATTCGATCGGTATGTTGACCGTCTTTTTTTTTCAGCTGCGAATATCAAAAAGTGTAACTGGCACAAAAATTACCTCGACTGCAAACTGGACGGGGAAAAAAACGGAGCCGGCGAGAAAGCTCAATCGGGGAATCAGGGTCGGCGATGATGATTTACTTGTGAAAAAAAATAGTACAACCTGTTAGTCCACACCACAACAAGCCTTTACGGTAATTCTTAGGTCGCCAGTCGTGTGAGGCCGTTAAATCTCAGGACTGATCATGCAGAAATATGGAATCCCCTCCAAACTCATTAGGATGGGCAAGACACGTTATCAGGACTTCCGGTGATCCGCCACTGGTGAAAATGAAACTACAGACTGGTTCCCAGTGATGAACGGAGTGAAACAGGGCTGCTGCTTGTCGTGGTTTCTCTTCCTACCAGAGATTGACTGGGTCATGTGGGAAACTGTAATTGATGGGAGATCTGGGATTAGTTCGGAACTTTTCTCAATGCTTGAAGATCTGGACTATGCAGATGACTCTTCTTTCATTAACTATGAGCCACCTCCAACACAAGACCAACAAATTGGAAAAAAACTGCAGCTTATGTTGGATTAAAATTGAATGTAAAAACTATGCAAGGTCATTAAAGCAAACAGCAAGAATCGGGACAACCTCAAGGTTGGAGAGAGTAAAACAGAATGGATTAAGCGGAGAGATTCGCCTATATCGTTGCAGATGTCACAATAAACGGAAGGAACACTGCAGATGTTAAGAAGAGAATAGTTTTTGCTAGCACTCAGATTAAACGGGTATCAAATATCTGGCAAGCCAGTAATATCAACAGAAAGACCAAGGCATTGCCTTTCAAAAGTCTTGTTTAATCAGTTCTCTTCTATGGATGTGAAACCTGGAAACTGACAAAAAGAGAAGAGGAGAAACTGGACAGTTTCCTGACAAAAAAAATTAGAAAACTTTCAGAGTTAAGATGGCAACAGCACATACCGAATAAGATCGTTCTTTCGATGGCAAGAACAGAAATGACAAGCCAGGAGGTCAGGAGACGGAGATGACATTGAATTGGCCATGTACTACAAAAGAGTCCGAATGCAATCAGCTTCATAGCTCAAGAATGGGCTTCTGAAAGCAGGAGGAAAAGAGTTTGCCCAAAATTAACCTGGCGGCGGACGGTGGAACTAGAAAGGAATGGTTCAGGGTGGTCAACGTGGGAGTCAGCACGACATGTAGCTGCAGGCCGCCCAAAATGGAAGGCTGATGTCCAGGTCTAATGCGCCTCCCGGTAAAGAGAGCAATAAGGCTAAGGTTAAGGCCCCGTCAACCGCCCGCCCCCTCGTCCATTGAGATAAATTTGTCATCATGGGCATTTGACAGAAGGAATCTTCAGGATTCGTGTTCCACCTGTTATGCGTTAATAAAGTGTTATTGCCCTTGGAAGGCCTGATGTTCAAATATGGATTTTTTAATATGTTTTCCACACACACACACACACACACAAACACACACACACACACACACACACACACACACACACACATATATATATATATATATAAATATATATTATACGAAGACGGTTTTTCAAAAGGTTATGCATATATTATATTAATGTCTTTGTTTGTTTTTCTTAAATATATCAGGAAACTACTACATAATTCCCTTTTGTTTGTTCTTACTTCAGCATACGGCTGCGGTGGTATTTTAACTGCAACTAGGGAGGAAAGCAGCTTTACCACACCCTCTTATCCGGCATCATACCCACACAACTCTGTTTGCATCTGGAATATAACATCTGCGAATGGTTTTCCTGTGGAGATCGTCTTTGTTGACTTCTCCACTGTAACTGGTTACGACTTTGTCACAGTAAGCAATGATATTTTTTACTTACGCTAGGAATAAATATATTTTAATTTATATGTCAACAGCTGCTCTAAACTTGCACTCCATTGGCATTTTTAAAAGAAAAATTCTACATCGTCGTTTTTATTCACATCAATTCTTTGCCATAACCAGCTTCACTGGAATCCTAATTTTTTAAAGCTATCGTCAATACAAACATTTATTTGGGGCATGGACACTCTCAGATAGTTCTCAGAGGTACTCATCTAGGCTTTATGTCAATTACACATCTATTTTGTGCTAATGGGCGATTTCAACATAATATTTAATTTGTTTAAAAATTACCTGATTCATAAAGATGAATTTTCAAACTGTCATGAGAAATTGTCTGATACATTCCATTTTTTTAAAAATTCTGTATCTCTTTATTCCACATGTTTAGGTAATTTGTTTCATTGTATCGGTAACTGGGAAACTTATTAGTCATTAAATGTTATAAAAAGTTAGGACATTCCTATGAGTTATGGTTAGTGCTAAATCTCCCGCCTCCAATTACTTGCAATAGATGGTACGAGAGTTGGTTCAGTCGCAACCTATTCGCAAACGGAGATCCAAGAGTGGACTTCCCCAAACCCACCTCCTACTGAGGCAACCTAATCGCCACTTGTGTTCATGGGCTTTTTAATGTGGCATTTGTTAGTATCATTTCCTGATGACTAAATTAGCAAGATAGATAGCAAGGGTTAAAGGGAGCGTCTTTATACCTTTATTTTAAGAGGATCATCTGCAAACGGTTTTTTTAAACATTCCAAATTGATAAAACCTAGCCAGTCACCTAAAAATATGTTTCCGATGAAAGAAAATTAGTATCTTTGATAATTGAAAATATTGGAAGATTTTAAAAACTAGAAGTTTATTTTCATTATGGCAGGCGTAACCATGGAAACAGGGATTCCCCAAAAACATGTTTTTCTCTCATTCAAGATTTTATATTGATAACTAATATCCCTCAAAAGAAGATGGTTCTCGGGCGAATAGTTTTTAAAATAGGTCTCTTTTGCAGCATGCTCACGGACGACCGATGGCGTAAAATAAGGGATGGGGGGCGGATGTCATAGAGCCGTTACAAACTAAAAGCTACTTGGGCATCGCCATTAACACGTCCCAGCACCCCAAGGCCTAAAATGAAAACCCAGTGCTCAGTCCTATGAAATACTCTCAAAGTCCCTAAATCTTTGATGCAGCTCTCGGCTGACTGATAAAAAGACATGAGCAGAGGAACCAGTCCACGGTTTCCGATAGTACAAGAAAGATGTAAAGAAGAAATGAGCCTGACTGTTCCATTGTAAAGGAAAGTCAGAGAGCCTGGAGAACATGTAGAACTACTCCTTGCATGGATAGAAGGAATTATAAACTCTAGTGTTGGAAGTTTTGCCAAAAGAACTTCAGACAAACTGCTGCCAAGCTCACTATTTGAATGAAGAAGATTCTGACCAAAAGCACCTCCCTAAAAAAATGTGATCCGCGACCCAGAATACATCACAGTGAAACTCGACACTCTCACTCTCACCCACTGCAACGCCGACAACCGTGCATTAACATTAACGAAAAAGCAGGTGCCTTCAGTGATTCCTGCAGTTGCCCCCCCCCCCCTCTCATCAACAGCTGAATCACTTGAGGGATGCCGTGGAGCAGACGTCCTACTCGCACAATTTGAGTGTCAAACAACAGCCACCACTTCTTACCAATCAACCCCGACTTTCGGGAGCAGCTGGATAACATCTGGGTGGGAAGGACGATCGGAAGCCCAGGAATATTGTCTGCTGTTGGAAATCAGCGAAAACATTCTATCTAACCTGGCCAACCTTGGCATGGGCATTCTTGTCGCACAAGCACGACGTCACCCAAGGCCTTCTACAAATTCTTGTAGACGGTCTTGCGTCACCCTGTATGTGCCCCAGGTGCCAGGGGATTTGTGTGAATGTCAAAGAATGAAGCAAGAGATTACATCCCTTCTCTGCAAACTTGCAGTTCAGACTTCTATGTAAAGGTTTGCACCTTTAACCATGGAGACTGTTTGTTCCTATTTAACCCCCTTCACCCCCCCCCCCAAAAAAAAAAAAAGAATGAATAGGTAACACTTCACATGCTCCAGATGTACTCCAGATGCCTGGACATACACGATGATTTATTCATAGAATCGCGATGTCCAATCCGACTCTTTGCATACAAGATGAGTACACTGACATCCTTTCCAGTAACGTACTTGTTTTTTTTAAATACGATGTATAGACCCTGCAAGTACTTTATATTTTTTTCCATTTTTATATTGACCTCCTGCAGCAGAAGATTTATATAATCTACTTTAAAACAAACTTTACTGTCTGTTTGTTTCTTTTAAAAAATGCAAAGTTATATGCATTAAAAAAATATTATTTCAAAGATCGATAATTTCTGTTTTCTTTGCTAAGAGTTTCAGCTAATTTTGTCAACCACGTTTTGAAACGAAGGCTATAAACTACACATATGAAGCTTTGTACAAGAAGCAAATTTTACTTCAATTGACTATGATGAGCATTGACTCATTCACGGAGAAATTATTTTGCTGTTGATTCTTGCCAGAGACAAACCATTTTTTTTTATTGTTGGCTAAATGAACGCCATGGATAGGAAAAGCAATCCAGGCTGCAAATGTAGTTTCACAGAGAATTAACAATTGTTGGACAGCACACAATTTCATTCTTGTTTTTCTTTCTTTATTTTTGTTGTTGCCAATGCCCATTTCCAGAGGTATGTCTTCATCAATGTCTTACTTGTTGGGTGTAGGAAGTTGAATGTTGATGAAATGGTTTTTCTTTTCATCCTCTATTTTTGGAATATATGGCCTAACAGTTATAAACTTGAGATCTCACTCTGTTAAAGAGAGCATACACAATTAAAGTTTCTTGAGTAAGGTTTGCTGTGGTGTTGTGTCTGTAGCTTTAGAATTAAATTAGTTCGATCACGATCATTTGCTTTCCTCTTTGTGAGTGGATCACGATATCGGGTCTCAATTTACTCTGTTTTATTATGTCTGGGTAGCTTTCCCATTTTGGCAAATCAACAGCAATTTCCCAGTCATCAAAGCCGTCCTGACATCCCCCATTTTACGAGATAAGCTCTTGATGGTAATATATTATAGGTTGCTCGTATGAGAAAGCTAATTCTTAGAGGGGCCATATGCCACAGATCATTCCACGTCAAACTCCGCTGCAGAGCATCCTTTCAGGTTGTCCAGTGGCCTTGTTGGCTCTGTTGAACTAACTTTTGCACCCTTTGCATGTCTTCATCATGTCGTATTTCCTGAATGATCATGTCTCGCTTCTCTTTGCCAGTTGTTTTTGACCACCATTTCATTTCTGATGATCCAAGGCCACGCCGGTTGGTCTGAGTATGACCCAGGATCTCCTTAAGAACCAGTCCTCATTTTGCCTGTTCCACAGCATCTTTCAATTTCCATTTCCTACCTGTCTTCAGACTTACTCCGCATGTCCGCACTACCTCATCATTTGAATCTTCAAGCAACACCTAAAGCCGAGCTGTCCCTGCCTTGTACTCCTCCAAGATGGACGTGAGTGGCAGCTTTCGTTCGAGAGACAGGGAGGAACACCCAGCCATTTTCTGGTTTACTTGTTTATCTTGGCCTCGACTGTCTCAACTGTGCTTGAACTTATTTCGTGCACCAGTAAAGGCCATATGAGTTTTGGGATTAGCATGAACTGGAGGCACTACTGTTTATGCCTTCCCGGGAGCCCACTGTGGTCAATCCTTTTCAAACCATCCTGTGACAACTGCTTTACCTCTGCTCCCCGTTTTGTGTTTTTTAGGCTTGTGTCGTACCAACGGTCCGGGCTTTTTACAGGTTCTTGGGAGACTGTTTGTATTTCCTGGCTTGCGATACTGAACTTGACGTTGTCAGCAGTTTTGCCTTTTTCGGACTGACAAGCTATACGATTTCTTAGGCTTGAATTTCATTTTACACCAGGTTATCATGTGCTCGAGGTTCCTGAGAATGTCTCGGGTCGCTTCTTCTTGTTCACAGATGATGGTAGTATCAACCATGAAGGCTTTCAGTGGAGGCATCATATATCATTCTGCTAGGCAAGTTACATCCCTATTTTTTTAGGCTTCCTTGAGAATGACTTTCATCGCTAGCACGAACAATATCGGAGATATTGTGCACCCCATTGCAATTCCAACCTCCAGCTTTATCCAACTGGTTGTGTACCCCTCTATTGAGAATCTCATTTGGAAGCTATTGAAATACTTCTCTAGCATGTGTCCGATATTTTCCGGAACGTGGTACATTCTGAATGCAAGGAGAATCATTCGGTGTGGTACAGATCCGCAGGCATTAGCAATGTCCAACCATACTACGTCCAGGTTGATTTTTTGGGATTTCGCTCTCTGAATAGCCTCCCAAATCATTGAGGAAGGTTCAAGGCAACTAGGTATTCATGGAATACCTCCTTTTTGTATTGAAGCGTTGATAAGCTCGTTTTCTGTCAGATAGCTGGTGAGGCGAGAGGCCATAACAGAGAAGAACATCTTGCCTTCAACATCCAGTAGTGAGATTGGTCGGAAGTGGTTGATTTCTGAAGATTGCTGCTCCTTCGGTATAAGGATTCCATCGGCACACATCAATTGCTCGGGTATTTTGCCGTTCTTCCATGAGAACGTAGTAGTTTGTATAACCAGTCTAGAACCTTTGGGCATTTCTTGTACAGCAGGTACGGGATTCCATTCGGACCCGGGGATGATTTGTTTGGCTCTCGCTTTGTGTACAACCTTAGCCACTTCGTTAAAGCTTGGCGAGTTGGTGTTAAACGTTTTCTTTGGAGTTGTTGGTCATTCCAAATCCTCGATCTCTTCGATCGGAATATTTCGTTCGGGGTCTGAATAGGTCTCTTTAAGGTGTTGTTCAAGACTGCTTCTATTGACAGAGAGTGTCCCTGATCGTGGTTGCTCGAACAGATTCCGTGCGAATTTGAAAGGGTCATTGAAAAACTTGTCCTGAGTTTTCCTCATCTTATGCCTTTTCCTTCTGAGGGCTTCAGCCCTGCTGAGAGCACTATGTTTATATTTTAGCTCCTCCCAAAGTGCTTTTAATTTTTCTATTTAATGGGCTGTGGCTGTTTTCATTTGCTTTTTCAGGGACTTCTTTCTTGCTCTGAGGTTCTCCATGTCCCTTTTTGTTTGGGCGGCTTTCGGCGTGGTTCCTTTACACCAAGTTTTCCACGACAAGTCTGGTAGATGATGTCACCAAAGAGTTCTAGCCTAATTGCAAGCGAACTCTTTTTCAGTAAGACTTCCAACTTCTTTGATATTTCAGTATCAAGGTATTCCCATGTGTATTTGTCTTTTGCATGCGGCAGGTTCAGTTTTGGCCATCTTTCTTCAACACTTTCTATGAATGACTTGTCAGATGTCTCCACGAGGACATGCTCGTCACTCTGGTTTACTTTTTGGCTGGAATTTTCCAACGACTTATCTGGCTAAGCAGAGCGCTGCGGTGACTGAGACATGGCATTTAAGCAACCTTTCTTCGTTCTGTGAATCTTCATACCTCTTTCTGTTCTGAATTTCCTGCTGCAGACACATGGTACATCCATAGTGGTCCGTTGATCATTTTCCGTCGTCCGTGATACAGTAGCGGTCGTTTCCATCGAGGCACCTGTGGACTCATCGTTATTCCCCCTTTCGGTGAGTCCCGGGAGCATGTTTCCTTTGAGTTTTCTGTAGCGGTTAGATCAGGGGGGATAGACAAGAGTTATATTAAATTGTCCTACTCCGAATTTTCTCATTAGATCCTCTGAAAATGGAATCAGATGGCGTTGCTCAGCAAGCTGAGGATTGACGGAGACTGAGTAGTCACCACAGACACGTATCTTGTCTGTCAGTCCTTCTTTTGAAACTTTCATTCTGATTGGTATAACGGGCTTATCATAGTTACAAAAGGTTGTGGGCTTCCACACTCTTTTTGTGCTATCTTCATCGTAGGCTGTTTCGAGGTCCTCTCGAATATCAACCTCACGGTACGGGGCTTCCAAACACTGGTATTGCATTTTCCTTGAATTTTATTATATGCAACTCAAAGTCTTTCAAAACGCCTAACCTTGATGTAAAAAAGAAACGGAAATTCGTCACACAATTGTTCACAGGTTTTGAGTAACACCCTGGATTTTTCTTTGCTTGTCAAAGTCTTGTTTTTATGTCACGTTTATAAACTTTGAACTCTTGTCGTAACAGATCATCCACAGAAATATTAGGCTCACGAATAGCCTTTCTGCCGAGAATATTTAGATCTGTAATCTCTGTCACGTTGAAAACGATTGAGTGATGGGTGGAGTCACTCCCTTTGATCTTGCATAATATGATAGAGCCGAGAACGGGCAGCTGGTGTTTTTAAAGAAGGCCGTCCTATTTGTTGCCAAATTTCTGAAGAGAAGAAATTTGCTCCAGCGCCTGTATATCAATTTCAAAATTGACGTTCTTGTTCTTGATTTGTACCTCCAATATTAATGGAGGAAAAGTACCTTCTTCGGTGACATGAGACAGCTTCTCAATCTTTACTACAATTGGCTTCCGTTTTTTGTAAACATACTTTTTCAATGTGACCTGTTTTCTTACAGAATCGGCATTGAGCGTTCCTGAATTTGTAATATTTTCCTACGGGTGTAGGTCTACCACAACGACCACACGTACCATGCGGAAATTCTGTATGAGGTTTCTGTTTCCCAGATGAATTTTGAGATTTGAATTTTGGCATGTTTGTTTTGGTGGAGTGTGAGTTAGGAGCCTTTCCTATTTTATTAACGCTGGACACCCCCTCGCCAGAGACTGCCTCTTAAGCTCATTTGCTGCATTCTCTATATCCATGGCAACCTCAATAGCTTTAGCAAAGGACAGTTCGTCATCGTTGATTTTGAATAAAGCTTTTAGCACTGCCTCGTTGCTTACTGAATACATGAAACGAGTCCTCATTGCCTCATCCAAGGGATTTGTGATCAATGCAAAATCACATGTTACTGCGTCTTGCTGGATTCTCGCCACTAGCTCTTGGATTGTTTCTTTAGGTTTGCATTTCATATCAGACCAGAACTTGTACCGTTCTCTGAAAATGAATCGCTTAGGATGAAATTGATCCTTCATAAACTTTGCGATGTCCTCTTCTTCTTCTTCTTCAATTATATCGACTGACTCAGTAGAACTGAGTATTACTGTCGATTACTGTCCTGCATTGTCAATGAGTTGATGTTTTGGGATGGAGTTAGCTGTCTGCCCATGTTGTCAATTAACTTGTAGTTGACCGTCGACTGATAAGTGAGAAATATTTTGGCCTGCCTGCTTTCTGGAACAGCATGCGCTTCCAGGAAAGTCTGAAATCGAGACCAATAATATGTCCAAAGTTCTGACATCGGAACAAAAGCTGAAAAACTGGGGATGTTTGTGCTGACAGTTTCTGCACATGTAGTCTAGTCTTTCGTGGGTCGGTCTTCGCCCTCGCTGGGGTTTCTGCCGCGTGCCGTACTGCCGCGACGTGGCGCGACTTCCTGATCCGGCGCGTGAATCGGAAGGGACGAGTCATTTGACTTCGGCACATGTAGTTGCTTTATTAGCCAACAAATCCATCGTTGCTTCCACCTGCTAAAGATGTTGTTCCTATTGAGAACTCATTTGCTCTCTGAGAGAGTAGACGTTGAACCACTATCCGTCATGTTGTTAGAAATAAAAATAACAGATACAAAGAGATGGAAAAACAATTTATAGATACATGTTGATCAACTAACCCGATGGTTAACTGTGTAGAGGTGACGGCTCAACAGTTGCCCTTCGTAGGCAGAGCCACCGCTGGGAGCCGCAAGCATGTGGCATATGAACTCTACGAAACACGACCAGATCTCAAGTAGAGGTGAGTGTTCACCATTGACGCTTCGAAGCAGAGCCACCGCTCGCTTGTGGCGAATGAAATCCCCTTCACGCAATTAATTTGAAAGCAGATTCCGGCCGTACCCACTGAAATCAATTCCATCTTAAAGGGAAACAATCCCACATTTCTAAAGTCCCTTGAGATTATTTCTCTGGTGCTCTCCCATTGAGAGATCTAAGAAAATAACCACGGTGTCTGAGCTGGCACAGTTGTATTTCATGGGTTATCTTTCTTAAGTAGTCACAAAAAAAAAATGATATCACGTTATCGAGATCAGCGTGAGAATCCGTGCACTGTCGATTCGACAAAGTAAGATAGCTCTTACTGCGTATCCTTAACTAGAGCATTAATAATAAGAATTCTAATATAACACACAGCATCCATCAGAAAGTACAAATCCCATCCTCGTCGCCAATGTTGTTTTTGTAGCTTCAGAATTAAATTCGTGCACTAGTGATTGATAAAGATGACACTCTCGTTGAATTCGTCAACAGGAAGTCCCTTTTATTTACAAAAATGACCAGCCATCCACAAGAGTTACATTGAATAGTTAGGCTTGGCACTGAGACAATACACACAAATGGGTAAATTCTTAATCTTCACTGACCAGTCACCGAGCTATTCATTATCTTTAAGTAATGGTTCTTACGCAAAAATAAAACCTTCCACGAGACGCATCAACCGATTTATTATTTTTTCTTAAAGATGCCACTAAGAAAAATACCGTTACCAAATTTCAATTCGTTGTACTGTCTGGTGATGTACTATACAAGGGGTTTATGTGTAAAAGTTGTTTGGTTGATGCGCCTTTTATCAATTGATGCACTCCTTCGTGTTGGGTGTGCTTGAACTCAAATCCATCGGGCAAGTTTCTCCTCTTCATTGTCTGTGAGGATAGTTTTCTCAGCCCTTTCCACCAGTTTGCTCCCGTTGACATTGTCCCGCAGTGCGGTGAAGGAGATTGAGTACATTCGTCCTGCATTAATTCAATTCTGGATTATTTTCTAGCGTGGAGGTAATAAGAAGTAACACTCTAAGTCGGTTGTCAACAAGCTTTTACTTTTTTGACCATCCGAGCTGTTAGGTATGTTGATGATTGCCACACTAAATCTGTAACGCATGGAATATAACTGCTTGAAAAACTGAACGTTGTTACAGTATGAAAAAAAAAATGGAAAATGAGAGTCATTTTAAAATCACATGAAATAAGGTTAATCTACTTTTTCTTATCCATCAGAAAATACAGATCCCATCCTCGTCGACAATGTTGTGTTTGTAGCTTCAGAATTAAATTAGTGCACTAGTGATTCATAAAGATGACACTCACCTTCAATATGTCAACATGAAGTCCTTTTTTATTTACAAAGATGACCAGCCAGAGCCAAGTTACACATTGAATAGTTTAGTTGGGCATAGAGACAATACACACAGAAACATATAATGACGTAATATTTTTTAAACATGCTCGTACAACATGCTATTTTATATTGTGATTTTGCTAGCAATAAAGTTCCCAAAACACGAGTGAAAGACTTACTTACTCGTGACCCCGTTGTCAAATGAACGGAACAAAGGGAATGAAACGGTCTGAGATGTGTGACCAGACTTCCAGTTTAAGACTATTTTTGTGTGACGAAACATGGCTAATGGCAAGTGGTACGAATCGACCACCCATATTCATCAACACACAAAAAAATAAAAACATCATCATCATCAATAACAACAACAACCACAACAACAACAATTACAACAAAAGTTGTTAACAGCTCAAAGATGATTCAAGGTCACTGCTTCCCACCATTGCTTCTGCATTTCACACCCATGGTTTGGGAACAACTCTGCTCTTGTTGTCATCTCACCGCGAACGAGTGTTCCATGTACCAGAGAAAGGTTTAAATAATTTACATTATCACAATGAATAGACAGCCTCGGTTGTGCAATGGTTAGCACGCTGGACCAGTAATTAAAAGATCGATGTTTGAGTCCCTGCTGTAGAGGTTGGTTTTTATGATGATTTATTATCTATATTTTCTTTATTTATGTAACTTTCTCTTCACTTTCTCTTGTGCTCCTCTCGACAACGTACTCATGCAACACTTTTCTCTTCTTTTTTCTTATTTTTGCATGGATGGAATGAACGGATGTTCAAAGAACAGAGCTTATGAAGCACAAAACACACAATGGAGCCGATAGTTTTACAGGATTATTCTTTATTTCCATTTCACATCCTCTCTCTGCATTCGGCAGTTTCGTGGAACCGGGCCTGTCATTGCAAATATCATATTCAACCGAAGCACCAGAAGTCCGGTCGGGACTCGAGGAGGTTGACTTTTTGAGACAATTTATGTATTTTTCTTTATTTATTTACCTTTCTCTATGACTTTGTTATGTCCTCCTCTCGACACCGTCGTATTCATACTATTACCAACTTCTTTTTCAATTATATCGACTGACTCAGTGGAACTGAGTATTACTGTCGATGCGGGCAAAATTTAGACACACCAAGAGCTTCTCTAATACCTTGATCTTAGCGTGAAGTAGTCAAAGCACTGCTTGAAATTGTCAACATTAGGACTGTGCCTGATTGATTCAGCGATTGTATTCCATAGTCTTATAGTGCTGGGGAAGAAAGAATTAAGGTGGCAGTCTGTGTTTGATGGTGAAATATTATAATTTTCTCTTTTATTTTTCCTGGTATTTATTTTGTGATATTTGATTTGGTGTTCATCAATGGGTATGTCGATAAGTTTGTTTATACCTTTGTAAAAGGTCGTGGTTTTTACCCT
>JBCIKM010177298.1:0-13107 GCA_039654465.1 Melibe viridis | reverse complement strand
GGAAAGGACTGGATTTAACACCCCCCCCCCCCCCCAAAAAAAAAAAAACCCCAAAGAATTCCATAATTGAATCTAGTTTACAACTGGTTTAAGTTAGTGGAGCAACAAAGTAAAAACACAATAGCAAGCTTCATTAAATAGCCCTAAATATTATCAATTCTGACAGACCAATCTCATTCTCATAATCGAACATGATTTTGGATGCAACATTCATATCTCCACAGGACAGTCAGTTATTGTTCACGTCCAAAACTTGTCTTCGAGTCCTGAGGATGCATATTCACTTCAAATAAAAAAGCACAAATATGGGCATAACATTCAAAGGGAAGCAAAATGTAAATCAATGCATTGTATTACAGATCAATGGAAAAATTCAGGACATGTTTTCATCACTATTACATAAATACATTACAAAATAAAAAATGAGAGAGAAGCATTATAAACTGTAAAAAAAAAAAAAAAACCTACAAAAAACACACAAACAGATAAAAGTCATGGAAGTCCTATAAACCCTTTCTCCATTAAGGCCCTTTACCAAGCCTTGGAATGTGGAGGAATTAACGACAGTTAGACAAACATGTTCCAGTTCACCAAATCTGTGTGTGAAATCAATAATAATAATAATAAAGATAATTTCTATAGCACCAATGTCTTAAGTAGCTTAAATTAATCCAAACCAAAGGAAAATAATTTCTTACCCCTCCCCCCCTTACTATCAGGAATTTTCTCTAGAACAGAATGGTGAAATGGAACACCTTTATCTTACCGTCCACACAATACTCCACCTGAGCCCTCCATGGCCAACCAGGACCCACACCTTGAAAAGTGTGTGGGGTTGCTCACAGGAAACATACCCTCAATCAAGGGGCAGCTTCATCGCGACAATAACACACCACCTGATGTTGCACTGGCTCAACAAGACCGCTGTATGACAAAAACCAATAATCATCAAAGAATTGGGCTACAAAAAGGTTGCCGAACAGTTGAAAAAAAAAAAAAAAAAAAAAAAAAAATTCAAATTGGCGATATACTTTTTACTATGATTATAAAATATAACACAAAAATTGACACACATGAAAGACCACTTATTGGTAGGTCTTATTCTTAATCAGAGAAGAATAAAATTCTCCTTGCTCAAGACAAGTCTACAAAGAAAGAATTTATGAATAGGTATGAGCTTTTCCACAGGGCTTGGTATGTAATATATATTCTATTTTTCCTTTTTTTCTGTCTTTTCATTTTCAATTAACCCTTATACAAGGCGTTAAAATTTTTTTGTATGTTGTTTTGGATAAAGTGTAAATATTGTTACTTTTTTAAACTGACAATGACAATAAACAATCCATTGAATTGAATTGAAAAAATATTTTGATAAGTGGTCTCAATGCTTGTGGAGTTTATGAACGACTAAACTTAAACAATTAGATAAAGACTTGAAGAGAATAAGAGGAAATTGAAAAAGACAAATAAAAAAGGAATTTATGCATCAACCATAACAAAAAAAGAAAAATGCACAATATTCAATTTGCCTTACCGAATAAAAATAAAAACTTGTTGCTATTGGGACACCAAGCAACCCCAAAAGCCAAAGCAGGTTGGCCAGCGCAAAGAGGGCTACTCACACACCTAGGAAGATAAAACACTGGTTTAAATTTCACTCAATCAATTGTCACAAAAGGCGTCATCATTATCATCCTCCCATACTGCCACTGAATAATACACCAATAACCATTTTATACAGAGAAGCCAAAAAAAAGACAAAACGATTTTGATGGTATGTGGTGGTATTCAGAGACAGTAAATAGGCTGAAACAGAAAATTTCAATATCTGTACATATATACAACAAATCAGGTTTTCTTGCTTGCTTGCATCATCTGCTTTTCCCTGGTCCTGTCAGTGAAATCACCAGAGACACAGAAACTCTGGAATAAGAGTTGCAGCCACACTCTTCTCTGAAACTTTTTAATGAAGGATCACTGTCATTGTGAACTCCTGATCAACATCATCACCGAGTATTGTTAATTTTTTTAAAATCAAGTTTTCATTAATATATGATTTTCTGAAAGAATTCATGATGCACTAGACTTCTGGGCAAGCCTGGAACAATGAGCACAAAATTCTAGACAAGCTGATCCATCAGTCACATGCAAGCAAACTCCAGCTTTTTTCAGGTTTTCATCAATGGTCCGTTGTCTCTTGGCAGTCACACTCTCAACAAGATTATATGAGTGATCAGCTCCAATAGAACGCTTCCTTCCGACAACAGTGGCTGATAATTTGACTTCTTTTACTTGTGGAATATTCTGTAAAAGACTCGATAAAGCACTTGCATTAACCAGAACTGATTTTAAATATGCAACTTCCTCTTCAAGTTCTGTTACAGAGGTCTGCATTCTGGTGTTTTCAGACTTGAGTTTTGAATTGTCATCTTTTAGCCCTTTGACCTCCTCTTCCAAACTTTTAATGTATGCTTTCTTCTTCTCCCTATTAATTTTGGCTTGAATAGCATTTTTGTTCGATCTGGTGTCAACATCGGCCGCTTCACTTATTTTAGAACTTACAACTTTGACTTTCAGAGGAGCAGTGAACAACTCTGAGGAGAAAAACTTGAAAGCTTCAGGGTCTGCCTCCTCAATATCGACAACTTCATCTTTATTCCTGTTTTGTGTCAATGTATGAGTTAAAATGTTTGAAGGGGAGAATTGGTCACTGTCATTGTCTGGATCTATCACATTCACAAGCGATAGAGAAGCATTTTTTACTTGAGGATCATAGTCTGTGATATCTATTTCTCCATTTTCCATCTCAAAATTACTGTGGAGGCTTCCTGCATAGGACTCTTCAGACATCCCGCTGTCTGATTCATGCCAAGGAGATTGACTCTGGTTGTGGCATACTTGAGCACCTGTTGAAGCACGAGCTAAAGGGTCAAAATCTTTCTCAATTGTTGTGGCTAAATTTATGTCTTTGCCATTAACAGGATTATCTTCAAATATTCTGTCAATGTCAAAGACAAATCCATTTTCATTTCCTAGGAGGTGACCCTCATCAAGGAATTGAAAATCCAGCTCATCAACAAAAGCCATCATGGAGAAAAATTCTGATATTAGCTAATGTTGATCTCTTATATCTTTGTTTTTTGCTCACTTTATGGTATTTATTTCGTCTTTATACTTGTCAATTTTAGATATCAAGACATACTCAAGACCAAGTTACTGAAAATGAGTCTGAATCGCTTTCGTCAAATCTCCGTTGTCTTGTCTTGAAACTTGTTGGGAACAGCTCACAGGAACTATTGTGATTCTCAATTTAAATGCTATTGATAATCACAATGCAAAACACTTACACAGATCAATAATTATAGAGATGAAATATTTCCAGCAAACTAATGGTTGACTCCAGCTTCACACGTCCACTGCGGATAAAGGGCACACGCAAAGATTCAGAACAAGATGGCAACAAGACAGTTTTATTCGATGAAAATCTATTTGATATATCAGTACGCAAGGGTAAACGTTGGGAATACGTTTGCTGTTAACTGCTGCCTCTCATTGGTTCCCTCAATGTAATGTTCTAAATTTGTACATTACTCAGACGAAAACAGTTGCGTCAGTACCTATAATTAGAAACAGACGTCTCACATGGCGAACGTAAGCCAAACGATTTCCTTCTCACACACCAACTAATAGTATCCTTCCTCGACATTAATGTGACTTGGCTTGGGGAAATAGAACTAAACAACTAGAACATTTACTTGACGAAAAAAGATTGTGTAATTCCTCATTTTAACACCTAAAGACATTTAATTTCGTCAAGAGAATATCATTTTATTTCCATGATATTTCAATAACTGTCAACTTTCAATAACCAACGTCAGAGGTATACATCTAGAACTAGAATGCGAATCATTGCCTCATAACTGAGATCAAAACAGGAAGTAAAATCTGCTTCCGTTAGCTCGATTGTTTATGTTTTATTATCATTTTTCCTGACATCTCTTTCACAGAACCTGCTCACGCATCGAGCGTCCATTTACCTTAGCTGTTGACCAAAACCAAAAAGGTCTGTCAGTTATTAATGCCAACATTTTTCAGTGATTAAAAAATCAGTATTTTGTTTTAGTTCGGAGCTTTCCCATTTCTCAAGTAAATGTATAAAAACACTGGTTTTATCTGGCATGTAATCATGTATATTCAACTCAGACCCTCTGGCTTCCAATAATCTGGACATTATTGAGACCACCATTATAATGGCATAAATATATTCTGTCCATGGACAATAAAGACTTATTATTTCGATTGCAGTGGCTATTTTTACAGTCCGTCAAAGTGGTTTTTGGGGGTATTTTTATGGTCCTGTAAAGATGTCTCCTGGAGCTTTTTTTACAAGTCTTTAAAGATCTAAATATAATGGGGGGGGGGGGATATTTATTTATTTTTACTGTTCTGTTACCCTAATTCTTGGACTATAAGCTGCTCCTGACCATAAACTGCACCCACCAAATATAGTGAAAAAAAAATTTCTTCCTCACATGAGCTGCATCAGACTACTTGTAAGCCGCAAAATGGAGGCAGGAAAACTGATCTGGTATGGAAAAGAATCTTTCTTTTTTCTGGTTTCTTTTCACTTCGACTGGGCTGCAATTGAGAGACAGGTTCTGTTGGACAATTTGCTCTTTTCCAAATTACAAGTTGACACCTTTCCCATCAGACTATTTTTAACATGGTTCTAGGTATCTTTGCCATATGAGTAGATTTGAATTAATGGGTCAGCTGCTTTTGGCCTGCTATTTTCTCCTTTTTTTTTTCTTTTTTTAATTTCTTGTCTTAACTTTTTTACTCATAAATTGCGATGTCTTGATCTGCTGCATCCTTTCCAATTTTCTTTAAATTTTCCAAAATTATCCCTTTTCACGGGTATCCCTCTTTATTACACACTATCTCAGACAGATTATTAATCACAATTACCGAGAGAAAGAGAGAGAAAACAAACTTGAAGCACTTGGCTAAAGATGAGTGAGTGGGCTTTTAGTGAAAACTCTGGATGTTAACTGGATTGTGTACATTGACTTTCAGACTTCAACATTAGAAGAGCATATTCTGTAAAAATAGCTCTGAGAATCATCTTTACATGAGTGTAAAAATAGCCACTGCATATTTCCATAATTATCATTCACGGTCACAAAAATCTCTCCTCAGCGCGCATAAAGCTGGGATGCCACCACCATGTTGACCTTTGGTCAGACAACACAGGGCAGCGAGAATTCCCAAAGTAAATTCCTTACTTGCACAACTTGTGGAGAGGAGGCTAGCTTTTACCCCCTCTCCCATTGTTTTCATTATTTCACTTTTCTCCTTTGAGCAATCTGTTTCAAATTTTTGTATCTCTTTAAGTGGATCATTGTGCAGTGCCAAGCTCTGAATTTTGTTATTTTCACATGCCCAGTGTTTCTGAAGTGATTTTTAAAATCCGTTTTACCTGACAGTTCAAATTGGGCACAGTCTTAATTATTACGTATATCTTTTGTCTTCCAGGATCAATTGATATCAAACACATACTATATCTAGCAATAGACTTTCATGAATTACTGATGTTGTGCCTGTTTGGTCTCACCTACAGTTTTTAAATATGATTTTTTAAACTTTGCTGTCCATAATGGAGCGCACAACTGGATCCCCCCCCCCCCCCTCTCTCTCTCTATCTCTCTCTGCATATCTGTCTTTCTGTGTGTGTCTCTCTCTTTGAATCTCTCTGTGTATGTCTCTCTCTCTCTCTGTCTCTCTCTCGGTTGCTGGCTCTCGTACACACACTCATTGCGATTCTCTCTCTTCTATCACTTTCACTGTCTTGATATCGGCTTTCCCCTCATAACCTCCCCCCTCCCCTTCTCTCTTTCCATCTCTTTGCCTCTTTTCAGCCACAATCTTACTCTTTTCGCTCATTTCTTACTTGACCTCGTTCATATCAACATCAAAGAATTAAATAAATCTGATTATCTTCAGACATAACTCTGGTGTAATGAGACTCTACTGCAGGAATGAGAGAATGTTGAGCCTCTTGTGGGATATAATCCTAAGAGTGGTGTTTAGTTGCTTTTGAAAAGGTGCTTATCACTGTCATTTCAAAGGTTCAGTAGTTTGTGGCTCTTGCTTTACCATTTGTCATGTCAAAGACTCCCCCAAACCACATTTTCCTTCTTTATGATATTGTTGTTTGGCGGCCAATTTAGACCATTCTTGATCTGTAAGTAACCTTGTTAAATACTTTCTTCTCCACCAGCATAAGATACCTTCAATGTTGCTGAGTTATTAAAATACAGTTTCATTGCATCAAAGGTCTGCACCACAGCTAAATCTTGCATCAGCCACCACACTGTGCGGGGCATGTTGATTAGTGATGAAGGAAGTGGGCCAGTTACCTCTGAGTGTGATGAGACAAACTGAGCACTCATTAATCACTTAGAGCACTCTCTCAGCTCCTTCTTACTAACCAGGCCGGCATTCTGTGTTAAAAGCGGTTAAAATGGCTTTGAAATTTATATATGCCACGATGTCCCGCCTGAACATCTTATGTAGTGTTAGTTAAGGTCTTAGGGCAGGCTCATCTCCCCATATTTATTGAAATGACAAGCCTGCCGTAATGCAGTGTTACCTGTTACAGCCTTAGGGCAGTCACTGGTTGATCTTTTCTCTGGTTACCTGATATAACTTAAAGATTGTAAAGACTTTTTGTCAGGCACAGGTAGAGGAGAAAATTGGTGAAGCTGTGAATTTTAATTAAAGATCAATTCAATAATTTGAAAAAACAAAAAGAAAAAAATGTCACACAGCGAAAATCTTAAGAGTATCAACTTAGATATCTAAAAAAAAAGAAGAGATTTCAGCGTAAAGGCCTTTGTGCAGGGACCCCTTGTTGCTGTCTTATTATAAACATATAAACTAACATAGAAAGCATCTATCTCTTTTTCTGCTCAAGACTCATAAAATCAGGTAACTGTTAAGTGTTTGTGGTATGCTTATACTACCAGTAGTGTGTGTTCTCGACCGTGGGATACTGGTGCTGCGGCAGACTCGGACTGACATTCACCTACGTATGCAACATGTAATTGGTTATTGTGAGAGAATCCCTGCTGAGACTATGATAAGAGGAAATGGGGGAATTTGTCCATCCTTCTACTATCCATCCATTATCTTGGTTTATAAATCCATCGTGGAGAACAGTTTCTATGGTGATTTAAAGTGACATGATTCAGGTGCTGTTTTATGCATTCATGAGCACAACTTCAGTAACCTTTTATTTCTTCACTATTTTGTCTACAATTTTCAAAATTATATCCTCTAAAACTACGAATTATATCTAGTATCATTCTATTCATAATTCTACAATACACTTTTAAAAATAAAGAGAATAGTGGTTCTCATATCGGGTGTTTAATGACTTGGACCTCACAGCTACTGCTGAGCCAAGCACGTGCTGAACGGTGGGTGGGGAGTGGCGGTGGCCTTTTTGGACCCAGGCAAGGACTACTTATAGTAATCCTTGGACTCAGGTTAAAAATCCTAGATTTTTTTTTCAGGCATAAACTCACTATGTTCTGAACTCCTTCACTCTTTTGCCCAAACCCTTTTTATTTCCTTCACACTTGCTTCTGTTCTGCACGGATTCATTCACTGGCATTAGTTGTTTGTCTCTGTTCTATTTTATTTCTCTCCCCAACATCCTCCTTGACAAAATAGTTTTTTATTTAAAATTATTTAAAATTTCTCTCTCTTGCTGATTTTCTTACTTTTTTTTAAATTTTCCCATTTAGTGACTAATTGAAATTCATCTTTCCGTTTTTGTTTTTTCTCTCTCCTCACTTCCCTCCTTGTAAACACACTCGTAGAAACTCCTCAGCATACCTTTTTGGCCTTTGGTCTAGAATAAAATCCTTCTAAACACAGAATCTTTTGAATATAAGGCATTTCTATATTCTCATTAGTTTAGGGAGTCATTGCTGCCTGTCTACAGTGGCCTGGAAGAAAAGCTGAGAGATGTCTGGCAAGGCCCCACAGGAAGTAAAAGACTCAGACCCCAAAAATGGCCCCAATTCTGGAGGGGACGGTGAAGGCAGTGTGGTCCTCAACAAAAACGCCTCCTGGACCAAGTCCACTAAGTCGGGATCAGAGTCAACAGACAGCAAGAAGGATAATTCTGGGGGAGACACGGGGACTGTGGAGTTGTTTGAAGGGGATGAAGGGTTCCAGGGGGTGTCAGAGTACCTCACAGCCAAGTGGGACCCATGTGAGCTGAACGAGAATGCACAGATGAACACCCCATCCCCAGCTTGCATCAGACGGATCAAAAAGTGAGTGGTAACTAGTACATATACAAATCGTCTTTAAAAAACTTTTTTGTACACACCTTCCTGTATTGGAAGGTGTCGTAATAATCAGATAAGGAACACAGTAGCAGAAATATATTACATTTTTTGTGTATAACAACAGGGTATGCAACATCTATTCTTTGTAACCCATGAAGGCTTTTACACATTATCACCACTGGGTTTCTTCTCATGTGTTATCCTTGAATAGATACTGGAGTATGTATTAACAAATTTTGAATGAAAGTTGATATTGTTTGCTGTAACATTTTGAACCTAGAAGAGAAGTTTTCAACATACAAGAAAAACCAGAAATGCTGTTGAAAATTTTCCTAATTTTGGTTTTTGATTATGCATTCCAACCCCATGCCCTGTAGAAACCTCTTGATTTGTGAGAGCTTGTGATCTGTACAATGTTTTAAACCAGTTGGTACCAGAAATAAAATTTGAACAGCAACATCGTGTTTTGCTTAAAAAGTTTCACTTTCTTTCTTTTTAATTGCTCCCAGGTGGCATGAGACTTAGTTTTGGTTTGAAACGACTGCAGTGTCTTGCTTTGTATCTGTGCTGAGCCCCTGAGGCTTGATGTATAAATATGTCAATACTAACTTTGTCTTTTTTTTTCTTTATCCACTCCAGTGACATCATGGCAATTTACTCTGACCCGCCCCCTGGTTTGTGTGTTGTGCCAGATCCCAACAACATCACCAAAGTACGTAAATCCTGACTGATTGCTGCAGCAAAAAGAACGCTGTTATGGGGATCAGAGTGATGCTTGAGAAAATGGGGCTTCACTGTTTGCCTAATTCACTCTCTTGACAATCTTGGGCTGACCTACTCAAACCACTGACGGACTAATTGACAAATGGTGCAGTGTTTTAAAAAAAAAAAAAAAAGCATTGATCATTTGTTTCAAACGGCCAACTTCAGCATAATGAAACTATACACAACTCTCATTGAAGTATGTTTGGTGGCAATGAAGGACATTTTAAATTTTAGTCAAGTAACAGAGACTGTGCTGGACGTTCAAGTGGGAAATTTTATTGAGAAGGACTGGATGGAGGAGTTATTTAACGCTCTCGTTTACACATTATGAAGTATTATAGTCATTCCTTCTGGCAATGACCAGGAAAGTTATTTCATTTTTGTTAACTACATATTCAGAGGGGATTTCAAACTTGGTTTTGGCTTTAGTGGATTTTCTTAGTTTCTTAAATCAAGCCTTGTTTTGAAGATTATTATTTGTAATTTTAATTGGATAATAAATGATTTTTATTTCAGCATTAAAATTCACCGAACTACCTTCATCATTTTACATACAATACCAATTATAAATTGATGACATTGATGTTTTTTTTTTGTTTGTTTTTTTTTTTATCAGATCCACGCGCTGTTGACAGGTCCCTTTGACACGCCCTATGAAGGAGGATTTTTCTACTTCCTGATTCGCTTCCCGCCAGACTATCCAATCAATCCACCTCGTGTCAGATTGATGACGACAGGGAGTGGCACCGTGCGCTTTAACCCCAATCTGTACAAGAATGGCAAAGTTTGCCTGAGTATTCTTGGGTAGGTCTTTGCCTCATGCAAGGAACAGAAAATTCCCTAATCGTTTTCATTCTAATTTGTCTTGACTTTTCCTGGGTTTTTTTTTTTTTGGGGGGGGGGGGGGGATTTTTTTTCTTTTTTAAACCTATGTGTTCTGTAATATCTCTATACTCCAATCGTGGTCATTATTTTCTTTCTGTAGCTTTTAGTTTTAGTCTGTTTTTTTTCTTCTTCTTTCTTTTTAAGGGCAGGATAAACCCCCATTTTGAAAATTTAGTGCAATCATGCTGTGTTTAGTACACAATGATAGTTGAGGGTTAGTTGAACAAGAAAAAGAGTTATTTATTACCAATTGAATCAGTTATTTGGTCACAACAGCCAAAAAACTGCTGAGTTTCCGAGCCAAAAAAATTTTGTGTGAAAGATATCTCCAAAACTATTAAAGGTACGATAGTCAGATTTTGCATGAATAAATTAATAAAAGTTTGAATGTAACATGAGTAGTTTTATTTTTACGTTCAATTAACTATTGATGGCCAAATATTAGGGGCAGGAGTAAACAAAAAAGATCATAACTTGATAAATTATCATTATTTTGTTCAGATTCTAGTTCAAAGTCAAGGTCATGCCTTTGTCTTCATTTCTGCAAAGTTTCAGTTCAATAGGTGTACAGCTTTTTGAGATCTCTTTCACAAGCTTTAAAAAAAAATAGGGTAAAACTGAAAAAAATCAAGGAAATAAGAAAGAAAAGTGAACAGAGCAAAATCCCTTGAGCTCAGTACTCTGCACTTGCAATATTCCTTTCAGCTCAGTAGACTCATCTCTTATTCATCTTTTTCTTCTTCTTTCTTAACTAGTCAGTAAACTCCACTTGTAGCCATCTTCAATTTTATTTATTTGTGAGTGAACTCATTAATTTTTTTCTTCTTTTCAATTTTTTTTTCTTTTTTTTAAATTAGCGAGTAAACTCCACTCTTTTTCATCGTATTTTCTTTTTTCCATTACATTGGCCAGTAAACTCCATCCACCCTTAGTCACCTTTTTAAAAAAAAATTCCTTTATTAGTTGGGCACAGTGGCCAAAAAATGAAAATAAATCAGTTAATTATAAATTCTCTGTAGGAGAGGGATGCACTCAATATTGCTCAATTGGACAACATGAGCAGGAATTGCCAGGGACTAAGTTAAAGTCTAAAAATGAAACTATTTTTTTTTTCTTTTTGGCTCAACTTCAAAACCAATTTTACAATGAACACTCGTTCTTGAATCCAAGCTGAATAGAAAAGCATATGAAGAAAAGAAGAAGTGGCACTGGAAATAGATAATGAAAATAAACAGAAAATAGTATAAGCTCAGTGCTGAGGTGAGTCAAAGCCATTGAGAGAAAGCGAAAAAACAGGAATTCATCGGAGGAGGGAGTCAAACCTAGGACCTGCCACGGCACCGATTCGCCTTTATTTTGAATCCAAGCTGAAGAGAGTTGCTGAGGCCACCAGCATGGAAGGCTGGTTATTAAAACCCTTCTTTTCTCCAACTCTATCCACAGGCTCACTAAGACTGTGTTGTTCTGTTGATGTGTGTTATTTGTGAGTGTTTTTTAATTCAGTCATCTTATGTCTGAGGAGAGGTATGTATTTAATTTTTTTGGTTTTTTTCTTTGTTTATTTTCTTCTCATATTTTAGTATCTCTGTCATTATTTCCTTTTACATCTTTGGTCGGGGGCAGTTTTTTTTTTTTTTCTTTTCTGGTGGGAAAGGCGATAATAAATTTTCTCTGAGAGAAAATAATACTTTATTCATCCCCAAAAAGGAATTTATTTTCAAACGTACATGCTCTACACACCAATCTTCTCCCAGCTTGCCACCACACGCTAATATTCTCTCTTTGTCTTTTCCCTGTCTCCTTCTGTCCCCAGCACGTGGGCAGGACCTTCGTGGAGCCCCGCCCAGACGCTTTCCACCGTCCTCATTTCCATTCAGTCCCTCATGAATGAGAAGCCCTACCACAACGAGCCTGGCTTCAAACACGTCAGTAACTTGCATCATTTATTCTTGCGTTGCTATTTGTTTCCATTTTCACGGGTTGAGAGCCATATTATTGTAACTGCAAAACCTTGACCAATGAGTTAATCCCCAATCTTGAGCAGTCTTTTAACAATCAATGAATGAAATAGAATCACTCTAAGTGTGGTGTCACTGATTGTTTCTCAGATTTAGTTAATGGAAAATTGTTTTAACAAACTGAGCTTCTCTCAATGCCCTGAGCCTGAGGTAGTTCAGCTCATTAGTCTTCATCAACGAGCAGATACCACCTAAGGCAACAGCAATTGTTATTTGGCTTAAGATAAAGTAATACCCCTTGTATTTCTTATTATGCCATGCAAGATTGGGCATGGTGGACCGATATTCTTCATTTCTTATGATCCAGATTTCTTCCCGGCTCCTTGGAGCTGTGTCCCGACACTGCTTCTGCTGTATGAAGGGATATGGATAACAAAACCAAACAAGCTCCTCTTAGAGCTAAACATTTGAACAGGATTTTCTCAAAATATGTGAATTTTTCAATAACAAAATTATGCCTCTCAACCTGCGATATTAGATATAACAACAATGTTTACAATGGGACAGAAAATATATGGTTAGTGCTTTTTCTAATGTTGCTCATATATTTGGGCTTATGTGTATCTTGCATTCACTTTTAAATTAATGTTTTTCTTTCCCTAGTAAATATTTTTTTAGGAACTGAAAAAAAAAACCAACAACAACAATAAAATGGGACTTTTCTCATCAATGCTGTGTAAAAAAAAAGTACAAAAATAAACAGAAATGTTTATAAAAAAATATTAGTTACAAAAAATTAGAAGTTTCATAGTTTTACGAAGACCGGGTCATTCAGACCAAAAACACATCTGCAATGAATTGTGCTATATATAACCTTCCAATGTCAATTATTTTACCAATTCAGTAAAAGATAAAATGGTTCAGTTTAGTTGTTGTTTCTTTTTACAGCTCTGAATAACTATTTAATCATGACATAATTTCAATCATAATGTATAATTTTGACATCGTCAAGATGGAACATCGTCAAGTCCTACTGCAACCTCCTCGTGGTGTCGGACAGAAACAGGTCAAGCTGGCTGACTGCAGGGGACGACAAGAATAGGCAATGGCAAACCATTCTTGTAAAACTGCCGAGT
>JBCIKM010177297.1:0-23299 GCA_039654465.1 Melibe viridis | reverse complement strand
AACCTGTGGCGAAGATAACACCCAAGTTGTCATGAAGACTGAAGCTTGGTGTTCATGAGGCCGAGTACTCGAGTATCGCGAGTCCTGGCTGGCGAAGACTCGGTGTTCATGAAGCGAGTCTGGCCCAGGCCTACTTTACACCAAGTATTTTTAAAAGCGAGAGCCGGACGGAAGGCCAGACAGGAATAGGAAGCAGAAGAGGGCGGACCAGCCTATTCAACAGAGACAGGAATGTTGATCTTAACTTTAACAAATGCATTCTCTACCCTGTGGTAAATTGGCTCATTGGTATTTTCTTTATCAATGAGCAGATCCCACCAAGGCAACAGCAACTATTGTTTGACTTAAGATTGAGTAATACCCCTTATATTTCTCATTACGCCACGCAGGATTAGGCATGGTGGACCGATCCTCTGCCTGTCTTCATTTCTTGTGATCCAGAGTTCTGTTTAGGAAACTGAAATAAGGGTATAAAAATTTGGTTTGATGTCACGAGTCACTTTACCACTGTGGTTTGCACAGTAAAAAAGGAACTAAATCAATGCATTTTTAAAAACACCATTTGATATGGCAGATAATTTGAAAATCTTTTATCATTAATCCAAAAAGTCACCCATTGCCACATTTTTTCTTCATCAATTAGTTGGGTTTGATCCAAAACTACACTGCCTACACTTGAGAGAAATTAATTTCCCAAATTTAGCAGCAACTTTTTATCAAATATAAGTGTAGCATTGCGAGTTACCATGAATACAAAAAAAAAAAAAAGCAAGACTTAGGTCAGTAATTTTATGAGGGACACGAGTTCAACATGTGTGCATTTAATGGGTAGTGGGTAGTCCCTTTTGAAAAAAGCAAAAAGAAAAAAAAAAAAGGGGCAATTCTGCATGAATCTAGAACTGGAACTGGAACACTTTTTTAACCCTGAAAAGTTCTCAGTATTCTGAAGTGTATCTCCTATTGTGAATTGAGTAAATAGAATAAAATTATGTGTCCTGTTGGCTATAACTAACAATATACATATATGATGCAGTTTCATTTGCATGCTATGAAGCTGGGACCTACCCCTCATCAAAGCAAACACATGAAACACGTTCAGATTTCTGGTTTCCAACAGAAGGTAGCAGATAGGGCAAACGCACCCTGTCCACTTCTCTCTTTACCACATATTCAACATGGACAATGAGCTACGACATAAGTCATCCTTACATCTCAGTCAACTTTGAATGGCAATGTAAATTGTGTATGTGTATGTCAACACATTTAGGTATTGTCTGTATAACTAAGGACTTTTCATGTTTGAGGTATAATCTGGTAGTTGATCTCTCTAATCTTTCTTTTATTTTTTCCTCTTCTCACTGTTCCAGCCCAGCAGGCCATGAATCAGCTCTTCATTGATGGTGAATAATTCTGCAAGAGACCACAAGTAGAGTAAAAACGATTAGACAAGCAGTATACATCCATGAGCTTTTGCTAAACTAATAAACAAACAATAAGCTTTTGACGTTACAAGATTTGTCAGATGATGGATATATAGAACAGCTTGGGACATTCCAAATTAGTTCTTTACGCCACAGTATGTAGTTCTTAATATCAGTATGGCTAATTATCTGCCGACCCTACCTCATCCTGCACCATATATTACAAATACGATGAACAGTGATAAAAAGAGAAAATAACAATGAGCCAATGACGGAGATCTTACAATAATCTGACACTGTGAATTGTGGTTTTTAAAAATGTACCTTAAAAAAATGACAATGATAACCCTGAAATACTGTTTAATACAATTACAATTAGGCAAACAACATTTTGAGCAAGGCTTTGTTTCACAGTTCAACTGCATGTCTGTCATCCAAACTTAACTCCACCCATGTTTGTTGACACAACACAACACACAACCCCTACCAGTACCAGTCATCAGTGATAAATGATATTGGTCAATACAACACACATATTCTGACAACATGCTGCACACCCTCAGACTTGTTTGTTATCCTTATCCCTCCATTCCGTCTTAGCAGTGTCAGAGCTGGGAAAACCTTTGAATCACAAGAAATGAAGACAGGCAGATGGTCAGTCCACCCTACACACACCTACAGACTGTGGAGGCAAATATATACAGAGAAAGAGAGAGAGAGAGAGAGAGAGAAGAAGAAGAACAATAAGACGAAGAAGAAGAAGAAGAAGAAGAAGAAAAGGGAATGCAAAAGGCCTCCTTTATAGAAATACACCTGAATAAATAATAAAAACATAACAAAATCAAGACTTCATTTGCTCTTGATGATGATGATGATGATGGATCATTAATACAAATAGACAGAGACATACAGTGGAATCTCCGAATAACGACATTTTCCCAATAACGACACTGAGCTCTGGTCCCCATTTTTTTGCTACATTTTATTAATAGACATCTCCTGAGTGATAGCGACATACTTTTAAGGCCAATCCCCGAATAACGACACTGAAAATCAGGCCTTCTGTGTTTTTTGCTCTATGTTATTAGTAATTGAAATCTCCCGATAGCGACATAATCAAAAGCCAATCTCTGAATAACGACATCGAAATTACTATTTTCGGCTCACTCGATGTCACTAATAATAGCCAATCATAATATCACTGTGTCATTCCGACCAGTGGAAAGCCCCGCTTGAACTAACCTATAGCCAACGAGATAGCTGTCTTTTGGACCAATGAAAACACTACTTGAGCCCGCGTATAGCCAATGATCGTCAATCACTGTTAGCATACAAGTATACATAAACCACACCAGGCAGTGTTTGTAACATTCGACAGCTGATTGCTGATCCCAACTCGACAACACAACATTATCATATCAAGATGAAGCAAAGATGTCTACCAAGAAGAGAAAGATTCTGACCATCGAAACAAAGCGCCAAATCCTTGCTGATGTCTACTATTTACTTTACTTTCAAACTGAAAGTACAGTGTATGAATAAAATACCATAGAAAATAAAAAAAACACATTATCTAACTGGGTTAGGGCGCTTCTCATCACGAGCAAAGGTCAGTACACCCAGTTACTATGGCCACGGAGGTCTATCAACAACCCCTTTTTCCGCCAGCTTGGAAATCTCTGAATAACGACATGCACCCCCGGTCCCAAGCCATGTCCTTATTGGGAGATTCCACTGTAGTGTAACACACATTAGGCAACATCCTTTACTGCAACAAAACAGTTGGTGCAATGTCACAATTTTTAAATCATGAATTAACATTACAACTTTTTTTTTTTGCCATCCTCAGGGCAGACAACTCAACAACTGCCAAAAACATTTTCGCACATCAAAACAGCCTCCAACCACTTCAAAACAATGCTTTATTAAGCCAAGCACTCACAAACAGCTCTTTTCAGGACCAACAACATGTCTTCTCAGGGCAAAATATTTTCCTGATTGATTTACCTTGGAATTCAGTTTTGGTAGTTCTTCTGTAACAGCGATATTATCTTAGTATACAACATGAATTTTCTGCCACAGTGCCACTCACCATGTCTTATTATTCGTACCCAGACATTTCAATTTCAGATGACAAGATACTTGTTTTCCTGTGAATGTTTATGATAGGGTAGAATCCAGATAAAGTCACCTTGCTTCAAGTAAACTCGCTTGAAGTTGACACGTGGCAGCGGTCCAGTTTTTTACCTTCATCATCTTTGTATTTTAGTTTCTGACGAAGTCAACGACCTGGGCGTGGGACAGAATTGGGTGGTAAAATCCTTGCAAAAGGGTAATGAAATTGAATGTGAGAGAAGGTTTTACTTACCTCTCTCCAGTTTCAAATGCAACGTAATGCACAATGAAAGCTAGGCTAGTGGTCACTTGACAAGTGCTACAACAGCGATGTGACTAAGCCGCGCGGGGGGAAGAGGGGGGTTTGGAGGGTGGAACAGGTGCATGACACAAGCACATTCCGCCTCTCCATCAACAACACAATGCGCCCGATACAACCTATCAAGTCATGTATGCACGAAGTGCCTACCCGACCCTACAACCTTGGGTCTTCCTTGGCACCACACATGTAAATATGATATAATAAGCCCTCTCGAATGTATTAGTATTAGTTGACTGAGACATTCACGTGCCTTTCTCATTGTGTAGCTTGTTTAGTCATAGAGTTTGCCCTTTTGTTAAAACAAATAAAAAACAAAAAAAACCCGCACTCTTACCCGAATTTCACTAGGCGCAGGGAAATAACAATCTATGCTAAACACACAACAGACACACACAAACATTTAAAAAAACAAATAAAACAAAAACAAAAACACCCATAATGTGCTGTGATCCTGCCACATATTTTTCATTCAAGGGTCTACATCCTTGAAAATTGATTAATAAAAGTCAACCTTGCTTAAAATCAACACCTTTTCTCAGTCCTGTATAAGACTGAATAAGGTGCCTTAAAGTATTAATTCTACCAGAATTCTGAATCTTTCAGTACCCTTAATTTCCATGGATTTTGATAGCATGCAGTTGTGAAGGGATGGTCCCTTATGTTTGTAAAAATGTCAAGAATAGCTAGGCACTCTTACAAAATGAGAATCAACAATTTGCATTGAAATAATAATTACCTGAACAATAGAAGTCTTACCACATCAGTCTAGTAGCAAGAATCTGTTAGTAAAAAAATTTTGCTCAATAGCAAAAATAATTGAAATTGTAAAGTTTCATACATAGACTTTGAAGCAAAAAAAAATAAGTCGGTCAAGAATGCCTCTTTAGAAAAAAGGAACAGCCGGTGAATTTGAATGTGTAAGTTTTTGGTATTTTTGGCTTATAAGATTCTCTTTGATCAATGTCAATTTTTAACTTTGTAGCATGGAATAATGGTGTTGCATTTCAGGTGAATAGACTTCATTGCCGAACGGAAAAAACCGAAGATTATAAGTCTTTCCCAAAAGTAAATTTTTGTGTATTGTCATCTCCACCTAAGACGTGCATACTACTAGCATTAATTTTCTTTATTTTTCATTTTAGCAAAAAATATATTAAAAATTTCCATGAGCAGAGATAAACAGAAGTATTAAAACTTGCCCCCCCCTACAATAACTTTATAATAACCTCTCATAACCCCTTTGTTAAATACGTTACCTACTTACATAAAAAATGTGTAACATTTTCAACATACACATATTAAAAGCAAACACAACACGGCTCATATTCATGCATCACTTTGCAGAATATATGTAAATGACACTCATGGGACCTTAGCCCTAATGAATTTCATCTTGGAAACTGAGAGCCTATAATTATAATTAGACTAGAGAGTAACACAAAATTATACGTGGCACATTTGCATACAACACTGCTATAAATGTATTGTTATTGTTATAAGAATTGTTGGTTGCTCCCTACGATTACATTTTAGTCTCAGTACTTTTCTCAGGGTTTAATGTTTTATATTTTATTTTATATGTCCATGTTGAAAAAGGGTGTCTAGATGAAAAGTGTAGTTTGTCTCAGGTCTACCTTTGGAAGTTCCAATACTAGTCGTCCTTTGCTGCCTACCAGATCTGGCTTCCAGCATCCTTATTCTATATTGTAGTAACAAAAAGGAGAAAGGAAAGGCTCTGCATTCATGCCACCTGAGGGAAAAAAATTCATGCCACATGAGGGAAAAAAATGATAGAACAAAAGTCACGCTTAGTGATGCAATCAAGATAGAATACTAAAACACGACTTTGAACGGTGATGAAAATCACCCAAGAGATACCGTTAAAACTCCGAATCCCGACGATTTCAACACCATTATGGATAGCATTGTTAAATCGTTCGATATTACACCACATGTGGTCTGCAAGTACCCCAAGGAAGACGAAAGAGCTCTGTCTTCGACGAGAAAGAGCTTTCTGTCTCGGTTGAGAAATCCTTATTAGTTAGAATTTGATACCGTACTCCTTCGATACCAAATAGTTTCAGTCACTCAAACAGCAATATGACAATAAATCTAACTTCATGCATCTGGAGAAGTTGATTTACAGAGCGAGAGCAAGAAAGAGAGAGAGGGAGAGAGTTGTTCAATCCGAAAGCTTCAGAGGTGCTGTGAGCTTGCCTTCAGTGCCTGTCACTTTGACACAGTGCGCATGTCAACAAACAACGGGAATGGTACTTCCGCTGCAAAATCTCGAGAATTGTTAGAACCCGAGACAGTTGAAAAGATGGACATAACAAATTAACGCCATTTTTATATCACGATCATAATGGATTCCTAAGCGACATTTGTTATTTTTGTTGCGTTCCAATTATTCGGAAGGATATGAAAGTTCCCATGAAGAACCGGTTGAGGTTGCCAGGTATTGTGTTTGTTTTTAGAGAGTATTATCTTGAAAAAAATTAAATCCTCCCCACCAGCCTTGGACTCTCTCGGACCTTTTCTAAACAAACTGAATGGCATATCGATTTAAACCCTGAATTGTCATCACCCATGGTACGAACAACATTTTGATTTTAAACCTTCAAAAGAATGATAAACAGCCGAAACATCATGTTTACTACCTCCTCATGGTGTGTTGATGCTCCATTCATGCCTGAAACCAAAAAAATAATTCAAACTGTATAAAATGACGTAGGGTCTATTTTGATGGTTTGGGTTTTTTAAAGTCCAATGTCCAAAGCCTATGACAGTAACACATTTACAATTCACTATAGGGGAACTTAGTTCAAAGAATCATGTTCATTTAGCCCTCTATTTTGACGAGTCACTCCTTTTACTTGACAAAACTTTGCATTTGATTTTGATGGTTCAATTGGCCAAGGAAAGATATATTTTTTATGTTCAGCAAAATCTGGTGAAATATACGATCACACTTGTCTTTCAAAGAACAAACAAACCTAATTTATGAGCATTGGATAGTTAATCAAAGAGAATGAGAAAAGTAGGAGCTGGCACTGAAAGTTGATGACATAAAAGTGAAAATGGAAGAGATACGGGGCAATGAATCAAAGCCAAAGAAAGAAAGGAAAGAAATGGGACATTTGGAAGTTGTCCGAGGAGGGATTAAAACTCAAGGCCTGCCTGGGCACCCATCGCCTGGCCACAGTCAGGACAGCAGGCCTAACTACTGAATGGAGGCTGTCTCAAGTCAGTTGGTAGGCCTGCTGTCCTGGAGATTGGCTCATTTGGTACGCCCGCTCTCCTCCATACCATTTTCTTATATTGTGATCAAAGAGTTGAGAATGGTTTGGGTACAGTGCTGAGATGAGACAAAGCCATAAAAGAGAAGAAAAGAAAAACAAAACAGGAAGGTTGGAAGTCGTGCCAAGAATGATTTGAACCGGGGCTTACTACAACACCCATCGCCTGGTCACTGATAAGACATAGAGCCTCTCCACTGGGCCATCTGCTTTCTATGACGGGGTAGTTTTTTTTATGCATGTAACAATGTTAGCTCAGTCATTAAGGCATCTTTCATGCTGAAGGGTTTGATTCCTGCAGTGGCCTTAACTTTCCTAGCATTGTCTCATTCAATCCAGTTATATGAATGGGTACCTGGCCCAAAGACCACATTGTTTTTGATCAAACAACTAAAGAAAACATTTTGGGCACAGTGCAGAGATAGTCAAAGCCAAAGAAAGAAAGGAAATAAAACCCCAGGAATGCTGGAAGTCATTCAAGGAGGGAATTGAACTGGGGGCCTACCACAGCACCCATTGCCTGGCCACTGCCAAGGCAGCGGGCATATACCATTTTCTTTTATTTTCATCTTTTTCCAGTGCCAGCTTCTACTTTATCATTGCCCAAACAAAAAAAAATGTGCCAGATTGGCTGCTGGTCTTGTGCAGTATGGTATCTGATGTTGCTGTACTGGCTGAAAGGGGGTGGGCTGGGGAAGGTGGGTGATAGCGGTATTGTATTTGACACATTATAGAAGGCACCTATATGTGGAAATGAGCGTTAAAAATATGGGCTTTTTGGACCTTGTTTTAGATGTTCATCTCTAATGGAACAAAAATTGTTATCTAACAACTCTGTCAAATAGGTAGCTAGCTTGTGAATATAAAAGTTCAAGCACGCAATCATGACATGATCAGGGCTGTGCTCCTAGTTATGCAATGATATTGGCAGTGGGAAATAGCTCTTTCAAAGAGAAAAAATTCATCCGTTCATTTTTAATGTCTTTAAACACTTCTCCTTAGTGGATGTTCCAGGATAGAATACAGTTTGGGAGTATGTTTGATACTCTTCTAGGAAAACTATGAAATGGAGGCTGCCCGTGAGCCTATAAAATTGTGAAAGGCTTTTGAGAGTTAATTAAATTAAAAACTATCCAAATCATGAATCTCAGGGATTTAGGTGCAATAGAAAATTTCAAAATTCTATGTCATGTGGTAGTATTATTTTTGATAATCATATATTTGTATTTCTTGTATCAAATTATTGTGAGTACTTTGTGCACTCAATAAATATATCTTAGTATTAGGCCAATTGAACAGTTATTAAACATCTCTGTCGCTCCAAGGTACTTTTTGAGTGCATGGATGATATATTTTAGGATGAAATAATTTCAAATTACAATGGAGCACATGATTAAAGAACTCTCATTGATGGTTTCCTAGAACAGATTTTGAATCCCTGATTTTACACCATATTTTACTTTACCTGTTACCTATCTCCTTCCTGACTTGTGTCACATAAGGCCTTCACAGATGTTCTCCACTCTTCTCTGTTGGCTCTGCTCTTCTTGCCTCATTCCATGTCTTCCATCCAGATTTCCTTCTTTCCTGCTCCTGTCTCAGGATATGACAGATGAATTTCCACTTTCTGAGCTGAATTTCTGTGCTTAGTGGTTTCATTTCTGCTTTCTCTGATATTTCTTTGTTTATCAGTTTGTTTTGCCATTCGATTTTCAGAATTCTTCTAATGCATTTGTTGTTGAAAGTGTCAAAACTGTTGTTATCTTTTATGTTTATTTTCCATATTTTGCCTCCTTAGAGGACTGGTATTACTAATGTTTTGCATAATCCTTGTTCTTGCCTTAATTTTGCCAGACTTCCATATGTTGCATAGTCTTGTTAAAGCTCCTTACTTTTATATCACATGTATAGACAATGAATACTTAAATACTGACTGATACAAAGAACTCAATAAAAATATCCAGAGCAGTTTTTTATGTTAGTGCTCTACTGTTTGTTTAAAGGCTAATTTAACCTCTGAAGATAGGTATTTTAGTGCTACCTTTATTGACTTTTTTTGTTTGTTTAAAAAATTCTAAGAATTAAGGTTATATCTCAGTTTGAGAACACTAATCATACAATAAAATATTTACTAGACCTGTAATGATTCTTTTTAGAGTTCCCACTGACTTTAAAAGAAGGACGCCTTTTTAATATTTTTCTCCTGTTTATAGATATGTAATATTTATATCACTCATTGCATTATCCGAAAGTTTTATACTTTTTATTGCATTCTTTGAAAATCACTCGTTTTCCATAATTCCTTTTCAGATGGATTCTATTTATGGTTATGAACACTAAAGATCTAACATGGACGTGGGGAGAAATCTAACATCTGAGTTAAACACTCCTAACTTTCTGTATGGAGGGGATGATGAAGAAGATGATGAAGGTCGCTTTGTGATCGCTCTGGATAGCAGTGACCAGGATGAGTCTTTTGATGAGAGATCGGATGGTAGAGTTATCAAAGGATTTTCATCAAATGACACCTCTAATGCAGTCTCTGAAAATGTCCACAAAAGGTGTTCCATGATTGAATTACCACCAGGTGTGAAGCCAGGTATTTCTACTTCCAGGAATTCTTCTTTGCTTGATAGGGCCAGTGAACCTTCAACAATTGCAAATGTTGCTGAGGATGATTGTACTATTATCAATTCACAAGCCCTGTTGCCTTGTACACTTGATGGAAATTGCTTGACAGAAGAAAGTCCTCCGAAGGAAGCATGTCGTACACAGGACGAATCTCAAAAGAATACTTTTCTCTCTCGCAATTCCTTTGAAGAACCTAAAGTACCAGACATTCTCCTCAATAGTCCAGAAATCATCAAAATATTGCGGTCCAGTACCTCAAATTACCAAAAGATTGAAACATCATCTGCCAATTGCAATGAATCAAATCTTGTGAGTGAAGTGAACTCTAGCAAATCATTTTTTGCAAATTGTGACACAAACAAATCTTCCACAAGTTTTCAGAGTCATCAAATACCATTGGATCATATGAAAGAAAAAGATATGAACAATGTGTTTGCCTACTCTGGACTAAAGTCTCCAAGATCTCAGGATACAAGCTTCTCATTATCAAGAACACAATTTTCTGATTCTTCATCACATCTAAATGGATCAACATTACAAACACCATTTTCAATTTCATCTCAATTAGTAATGTCAACTTCAGAAACACCTGCTGTTTGTAGTGGGAGGAAAAACTTATCGTTCTCTCAAGCATCTCGTGGGAGTGAAAGTCATTTGAAAGCTGCAGACGTAGAAACAGATTGCAGCTCCTCATCAATTTTAAATAGTGTCATGAATGCTAAAACGAATGTGTACCCAATTGTTTTTTCCAATGGAAATTACTTTGTGATTACCCCAAAAACAGGCCAGGCTTCAGGTGGCACTGCTGTAGTTGTAGCACCTGGGATTTCACCGATTCCTGTGGTGTGTAGGCTGATTCCTCAAGTTTACAGAGAGGGAAACAAAGCTTTAGCATTAACGAAAAACTTTATTCAGTCTTGCAGACCTGATCTTAGAATTGTTCTAAGATTCGCAAAAAAAGTTGATTTGACAAGTCCCAATAGGGTTTACATTTTTATGGGTGATGTTGCAGGAAAACATGTGGTTAGTCCATCTAAATTAAACTCCAATGTGGTTATACAGCCATCAGGAAAAGACAAACATAACCCGCTTGCATACTCAGGAAAGGGTAATGTGGGTGATGTCTTATTGAAAATGGTAAATTCACATCTTAAGATACGCCCATTAAGTGATGCTGATGCAGTAGTTACAAGAAAAAATGCATCTGTATCCACTTTGCAAAGCCAGTCCTCAGAACAGTCTCATGAAACTATTACTGCCAAGTGTCTATCAAATAATTTGCCTCCTCACTTGAATATTATAAGTTCACCTTTTCAAAATAAAAAGCCATTTTCCACCTCTAATGATCCGGTATCAAATGAGGCTAAACAAGGTAATTGTGTGACTCTACCTCTACCTCCCCCTCCTCCCCTTGTCAGATGTCCTACAACCTTTTCAATGAGAGCTCCATCCATTTTGAAAACACAGTGCAATCGTATTAGTGGAGCAGATGAAGTAAAAATGTCTGCAGAACCCAAGGAGACATTAGTGATTCCACTTCAGAGGAATGAAGCAAATGCAGGCAATGTCGCAGGGGATATCAAAGATAGTGTGGAAGGAAATGACCATAACACTATTGATCTGACATCAGACCTTTACACCTTTACTCTACCTAATGAATTATCCCCAGAGAAAACTGCTGATAGTGCTTCCATAGATATTAGCCAGCAAATGTTTGAAAAGACCCTCAATCAAACCTTGCCTGCCAGAAATATGCCTTCTTTATTGTCTCATGATGTACCAACATCTGTATTTACTCAACAGCCAACATCTATTGGAGAAAGCAACAGTTCAACTCAGTCTTCTGTTCCCCCAACTGTGACTGTGAACTTGTCATCTTCTGCTAATTTTATACATTCTAGTCCAACGTTAACATCTAGCCGACAAAATTTAAACAAAGTCCTTGAAAAGCTTATGACACCGGGTCAGACACACTCTAATAAGGAATTTAATCCGTCTTCCCCAAAAAGAAAAAAATCTAAAAGTGAAAAGCATGATATGAAAGAGAAAGGGATCTATGGGCCATTGTCAAAAGAAGACTCCTCAGGAGTCAAAACATCCATTTTTGTGCCTTCTATTTTACAGAGGAACCCAGATTTTCAAATATCTGCCAGGTCTCCAAAAAAGCTTGCAAAGTCACCCTTGACTTGTTTTAACAACTCAGGTTTAACCTACCCCATCTCTACATCTACAATCGGTGCATCATGTTATAATAATACGCCATCATGTGTCTCAAAGTCTTCCTCAGTTTACATCCCATCAACATGCCCTTTACAAACAAGCAGTGCAACATTACCTGTTACCACATCTACTGTAAGTACGTCAGAGTCATCCATTTTGCCAGTATCATCGTCATCTTTACTGTCTCCGGCATCACCAGCAGCATTTGTTTCATCATCCACATCTTCAACATCTCTATCTGCGGATGGTCTGAAACTGAAGATACGCCTCAAAGACGTCAAAGATAATGGTCGAGGAGAGAATTCTAAATGTGACAAAGATGGTCCAACACCAGAGGCTTCTATCAAGGATGCAGAACATTCAAAGGATTTACTTGCTCCCAATGGTAATGATGGTGCAGTTTGTGATCAGTTTTCTTCTGAATCCATTCCCTCTAGTGAAAGCACCCAGCCCAGTAGTGAAAAGCCTTCTTTGAATCCAGGAGAGACCGCAGAGGAAATGTTCCAAAGATTTCAGGACCAAGCTAAGCAACAAGTCTACAATGCTCAATTTGGGGTTGGTGATTTAAGCAGAAGTCTTCGACGTCCGTCAAGTAAAATGTCACAAAGTCAATGGTCCTTTCTCAAAATTAAACCAAATAATGTGAAGAAAAATAAAAAACCAGGGGAACTGAAAACTGCCGATCAGCCTTGTTTGTCCTCTTTGCTTTGTCAACCAGCTGATGAAGTGAAAGAAAAGCCTGAACTCAAAGTTACCTCCAAGTCAAGAAAGAAGAGGCATTCCTCCAGTGAAAATGGATTTCATGTTCCAGCCAAGGAACCCCGACTTGATATCAACAGTTTTCGAAATTTGAGACAAGATAATCATAGTATTCTAGTGAAGAAAACAATATTCACTCCAAATATCATGGCAGCACATAAAGTTTTTGTTAAGTTCAATATTTTTGATAATGCACAGTCTGAAAGATGCTTTCTTGTTCCTTTTTTCAATCTTGGAGGAAGTCGTGTCCAATTTGATTTTGAGGACATGGATTACATTAAAAAGGCTGTCATTGAAGTTGAAAAGGAGGAAAAATTTTGCGCTAGACACTTATTGTATTACTCCAGGGAGAACAACAAGGCTACATTTGTCAGGAAGGAAAACCTTCACCACAAAGCTGAAGTTAATGACAAATCTTACAAAAAATGTAGCTATATTTTAGAGGGTTTCACTAGGGAATCCACAATAAAGAAAAGTGCAGTGGAACCTAACCAGTGGAAAGTTGATAAGAAAGTGTCCATTGAAATTGATACAGCAGAATGTGGTCATGACGTTGCTATTGACTTTGAAAATAACCCTGGAGAAATGTGCACTCATGATTCTGAAAGAGATGCTTTTGGAGAGAGTAGTAACAATATGAGGGATGAAGTTGTCGGATCAAATTCTGATTGGCTCAGGAAAGAAACCTTGGTGCCAAAGCCTAGTGACAGTATGGAAAAGTCATTAGACAGAAAACCTGATTTCTTTAGCCATGAAGGAAAAGTGAGAGTAATTCAATATGTCAATGAAGGTAATAATAATCATGGTAGTATAGAACCTTGTCAGACTAGAAAGGAAGCTCAGAGACAGAATTTTGCTCCCCTCAGGAAAGATGAAGAATGGAGAGAACCAATGCAACATGTTAATGAAGACCTCAATGGTCGTTATTATAAAGAAAGTTTTGACCTGGATCCAAACATTTGCATTGAAAAAACTTTTGTTGTTGGAGGCAGTGCTTCTTCTGAGAGGAATTCACCTACCATTATAAGTGTTTATGAAAAGGAAACACCGCAGTATTCAAAAGACAGGTCATCTCCTTTGGCAAAAAATTGTGATAACATCAATGGTATTCTCTTAGGAGAAACTGCAATTAACTCTGAGGCAACTTTCACTGATCAACTAAAAGAACTGTTTGCTTCTGGTATTCTGGAAAAGACTATTCCCTCTGTTGATAATGAGTTTTCATATTCTAAAGATAAAAGAAGTGATGACAGTGAGAAAGATCAATCAGGACAAGAAAACTTGAAGGCACCTCTAACTGTTCCAATCAAAAGTGAAATAATTGACAAAGAATATGAGCAAAGCAGTCAAACTACTGTTGGAAATTCTAAAGCACCCACAAAGGAAAACTCTGTGAATGATAAATGTTGTGCAAACTCTTTACAAAATTCAGAAACATTTTCCTCTGTAGATAATTCCTTGACGGAAGTAAGGATCAAACCTGAACCGGTGGATGAATACTTTGATTCTTTAGAAAGAAGCTTTTGTCAAACAGAGACAATGTCGTTGGAGAGTGCTGGGAACTTGAAAAACCATGGCACTATTCCTTTGTCTGTTGATGAAGGAACTGGAGAAAAGAATGTGCAAGAGACACAGGGCGAAAGCTTGAATAAAGATTCTCAAGACAGAAAAGTTATCAAAGAATCTTCACATCCTGGCTGCGAGGAGCAAAGTGAAGAAACAGAGTCTGCCTGTACAAATTCACCTTTGCCCTCATCTTCAGTATCTGAGTCAAGTGAAATGACATCATCAAGTGACATCAGTTCATCAGATGAGTCGGAACAGGATTTAGGAGATGAATCTGAGAACTTCGCTGTGTTGGGAAACGTACAGGAATTAGCTTCATCGTCATTAGTCTCTTTACCTGATTGTGGCATAGATTCTTCAAAACCGTTGAGCAGTGGACTTTCTAATTCAGTCAACACAAAAATTACATCCTTGGTAGAATCCCTGAAGCAACGGTTACATGAAAATAGTAGCAGTACCTCAGCGCTCCCTTCAATTTTCAGTGAATGTATGGACCAAGAAAAAATCAAAGGTAAAAAGAAAAAAAGGAAAAAAGAGAAACTTCTTAAGTCTAAACAGTTCTCTGGAAGCACACCATCGATGACTCCTGGAAACGTAAAGGAAGTTTCTAAAGCATCTGGTTTATTGGCTAGTAATATTGATGAGACCAGTGGAGAAGAAAGTTTCAAAACTACAATCAGTATGTGTCATTCAAGAGACAGTGAACAATCTCATTTGAACAGTTCAGCTTCAGCCAGTTCCAGCCTTCTGACAAGTGTGAGTACCAGCTCTGGAACTGTCACTTCTTCTATGCCAATTTCTCATGTTCAGTCAGTCTCACCGACAGAGACTAGCAACCAAATTCATGAAGACTTGAGGCAAAAATTTTCTTTCATTACATCTGGATTGGATATGGGAAGAGTTTCAAATGACCAGCAGGTCAACACCTCTCTTCAAAGTCAAATGCCAAATGCCAATGCATCAGTATCAAGTGGTAATGAAAGAAAAGCAACAGCTCATGAATTTGAACCTGTAACTGGAATAGAGAATGGCGCTAATAGTGTGACTAAAAAATCAGCTGAATTTTTTCAAAAAGATAAACAAGCTTCTTGTTTTTCATGTACATATGTTGATATCCTTAATCCTACCCTAAGTCTATCTGTTGATGGTGATGATTCTGAATCAGATATTGATGTTGGCACAGAGTGTGTCCTACCAGAAACCAGTAAGGCAGAGACATGTGTTTCTAGGTGGCTTCTTTCTTCTCCACCATTAAGTGCGAATGGAAAAACTCACATCAAAGATTTCACACGGGAGAATGAATTTGTGATTTCATCAAAAAAGAGCTTGATTCCTAGTGAAAGCAGCTATTCTGAAGAGAATACAAAGATTGATAAAGAGAGCATCGAAGCTTCCCCTAAGAAGTTCTCCTTGCCCTTGAGACCACGCACAGCCGTAAGAAAAAAGAAAGTGAAATCTCCTATGGTTGCTCCTACACTATCTGTAGCGAGTAAGTTGTGTCAAAAGCTGGATATAGCAGTTGAACCTCTAGCTCCAAAGTTAAAGGGAAAAATTGTCACTCCCTTAGAATGCAATATTAATGAGGATATGGTATCTGAATGTATGTCTCCTTCTCCATTGATTCCCAAACCAATCAACCCAACTTTCAAACCAAGTATCAATGCTATTTTTGGTGTTGAAAATATACCAAGTACTGTGATTAGTTCAGTTCATGCTAATGTACCTGCTGATGCTGTTGCTACTGAAGTAGAGGGTAAGGCAAATAAAACTCATCGGCAAGTTGCTAAAAAAGGTATTGCAAAACAGCCTAAAGTCAATTTTGAAAAGGAACAATCCAAAAAAGATCAAATTCAAAGGCAAGTTGCTAATAAGAGTCTTGCAAAACAGCCTCAAGTCAATCTTAAAACAGAACAATGCCAGGAAGACAAAACTCAAATGCAAGATGCTAAGGAGAATATTGCAAAACAGTCTGAAATCAATATTGAAACAGAACAATGCAAGAATGACCAAACACAAAGGCAAGTAGCTAAAAAGAGTATCACAAAACAGCCTAAAGTAGGTAATGAAACAGTAGAATGCAAGAAAGACCAACAAACTCAGGGGCAAAGCCAAGTTGCAAGGAAAGGTATCACTAAAAAGCCTAAAGCCAGTATTGAAATCAAAGAAAAACTCAAGCACAAGGCCAGTTTTAACCTCAAGAAAAAGGGAATTCAGCTGAAATCTGCTGCGGCTAATGACAGCGCAAATAAAACTACTACCATCATGTCAAAGGATGGCAATAGAAGTGGACTCTCAAAGAAAGGTTCTACGAGAAATGTGTTGAAACAAAGTGACATGTGCAAGAAGAAATTGGCCAGCAGTAAGGCGCATGAGGCTGCCAAAGAGAACTTAGAGAAGGCTGACAAGAGCAACCCTCTTTTAGAATTTGATATCACACCATGCAAAGTGTTGATAGAGAGGTTGGAACAATTGGATTGGGGTGACCAGGGTGAGCCTACAGTTACAGAATCTGGTTCTTACATTTTGAAGGACGTAACTGAAGAAAAGAAACCCAAGATTTCATCAGAGACAGTAAGAAAGAGGAAGAAAAAATCAATTCTGCAAAGGAGCAAGAAAAATAGGCAAGTCAAGCCTAAAAAAGACATTGTTGACTATTATGCCGCTGCCATTGAATCCTTACGAAGAAAGGCACTTATGTTGCAAGAAGAAGAGACGAGTGGAAAGACAGAGGGTGACTCTGAACAGAAAAAAACAGTTTTTGTCGGGGACATAAAACAGGAGGTAGAGGACACAGACATGGTAATGCTTAGCACTCTTGATGTCTCTGGGCTGGAAGAGGAAGAAAAACAGGCAGATCAAAATTGCTGTAATGATAATGCTTTGGAAAAAAGTAAAAAGGAGGAATCTGGGTCAACTGTTGGGAATGAAAATGCAACCGCTGGTCATCATTCTGATTCCAGATTGCTTAAAAGTACTGAAACTTCTAACGTGATTGTAGGTGCTCTTGAATCAATGAATTCTTTGGAAAAAGGATCTGATAAAAAACAATCTCGGAATGGTGTGTGTATAGTTGAGAGGAACTGTGAAGGTGAATCTATTAAACTACATGATGGATTTTTTCAAGATCAGGAGGATATCAAAGAAGATGACTGTTATGATGATTTGAATGAGACACCAGAAGAGGATGATTTCCAAGAAGAGAGGCATGATGCTGACAAAAATGCGACCTTGTGTGGCACTTTGAAGAACGAGAGTGATTTTAAAGATAACAATCATCCAATTGAAGGGGTTGAGCTAGTAAATGAGAATAATGAGGAAAAACAAAATTGTAGGATTGATACGGAGGAAGCGAATGAGGAGAATTGCCTCTTGGACAAAAGTTGTGTCCTTGAAGCTAATAATCAGAGTGATCAGAAGACAGACAGAAACGATCCTTTTATCAATGAAGTCGAGCAGGAAGACGAATTGCACCCTGAAAAGAGTGTGGAACTGGAAAACTCTTCAAAGGAGGAGCAGCAGAAAATCTCTGAATGCCTGAGTAATGAAACTAATAGACATTTAGATGAGGCAATCCAAGTTGATCCAAGCATCCAGACGATTAGGGAGGTCCAAGATCATGATCATCTTGAAAAAGTTGAGTCAGAGACACAGCAAAGCAAAGCAAATTCTTCATTCAACCCTCTGCATGACACCGTTGACTCTAGACAGAAACTTCACGAAACGCCTTGTTCATCAAACAGTGACAGGGGAGATACTTTTGACAGCTCCAGCGATAATCCAGGAAAGGTGAATGGTAATGCTTTTGCAACAGACAAAGGAGAAGTTGATTCAAAGCAAAATGTTTCATGTAAAGAAAGTCATGAAGGTGCAACGCTTTCTACTGAATCTGTAAATGAAATTTCTGATGATGCTACAGGGAATATTTTCCCCAACAAGGACATCGTACTCGGGTTTGAGGATGAGCTTGGTGTGGATACTGTCTTATCAAAACTTAGCTCTGTGGAGGACGATGACATGTTTTTGTTAGATGATGAAGATGATACAGGGAATATTGGTTTAATACCTGATGATGAGGTGGAAAAGCTTTTGGGATTAGATATGAAAGTCACAGGAAACGAACCTTGTGTGGACCAGAGGGAGAACAAATTGGAGGATAAAATTTCTGAAGGGAGTTCTTCTAAGCTCCATTGGAATGCCATACCTTTTGGTGATAATGAAGGTGAAGAGTTTAAACAACAAAAGCAAGAAGTGGATGGAAGGGAAAACAATGAGGATGGAATGAAGGAAGAACATGAAGTTGTACCACAAACACAGAAGAAAACGATGACAAATCAAGAAAATGCCTCAGAAGGCTTTGTTTCACACCCAGACTACGGTGAAGTTTCTCCAGAGAGAGCCCCGGGAAATGGTGATGCGAAAAACAATAATGTCTCACCCAGTTGGAAACGAATTCTTGGTACTCAGGCGCTGAAAGAAATACAAGATTCTGTTACTCACGCCTTAGCCACTGTTAATGCCAAGCATGGATCAAGGAATGGAAAAACCTCAAGTGATACAAAGAAGCCAATACTTCATAAGGACAAGTTGAATTTAAAACTTTGCACAGGTGCTTTAAGTAAAGCTTTGAAATTATCAGCAGAAATGCGAAAGAGCTTTGGGGATGGGTCAATGGACTCGAAAAACAAACATCATACAGAGGAGAAAGAAAGGAAGGAGCTCATCAAATGTGGAGATTCACAGTCCCATGATATTATTATATGTAGTCCTGATAAGGAAAGACCTCGATTCCCTACAGAAAGGCCTCTTAGTCAAAGGTGCAGTATGACCAAATTAGCTGAAGCAGGAAATGAGAAAAGCGGTGGTTCAATACATTCTTTAGATGAAAAAGATAGTAAAAATTTGTCTTGCAGTGATAGCTCTCCTAAAGTTGAAACAGTTAACTTGAATAAATTGTCAAGCGAAGAAAATGATCCAAGGGATTTTGGGAGTAATGGAAGAGCACTGAATCTCAGAGAAAGTATTGTAAGTAGCAATGTTTGTCCTAAGCCACGAGAAGAAGAGATTTCTCTGTGTAATAGTCAGGAGGGAAGGTTTCCAAATGTAATCAAGCTCTCGAAAGATGATAAAGTTGGGGAGACATTTTCAAGCAAAACTCAATTCAGTGATGAGACACAACAAAACAATCACAATAAAAAAGATGTCTCCAATTTCAGCCCCAGTGAAATTCCAATACCACCAAGACTAAACAAAAAAATTGACTTGACAAAATTGAAAATGAAACTTACGCCTATATTGGCTGCTGGTAGAGCTTCAGCAATGAAGAAGGACTCAATTTCGAAGGATACTCTAAAAGATGAGAAGTCAAATTCCCTTAGTTCGATCAGTGTTCAGGAGGCAAAAAAAGAGTATCCAAAACAGAAAGGAAATGGTTCACAAAATGCAAGTGCTGTTGCAAGTGAACAAACAATGACCTTGAACAGTGATTCATCAAAGCCTATTGTTCAAACAAAGGAGGCTAAAAAGATTATTTTCCCACCTGTGCTTAATACAGCAAAACTCACAAACATCTTAAAGAATTTCAAGAAACCTGCAATGTTGAATAACACCTCAAAGCATTCTAACACCAAGCAAAAAGCACCTTCTTGTCAGGAATCAGATAGCAGTGCATTGCCTGAACCAAGCTATAAGTCAGACAGTACTGTGTCTTTGCGCAAAAGAACTAGATCATCCCCGCAGAATGGCAATAATAAACAAATTGAATCCAAAAGACCAAGGAAAACTTCATCTTCAGACCAAAGTTTCTCAGATACAGAGACAAATACAGATGAGAAGAGTGTTGATTCAGAGGACAAGGGAGAACGTTCTTGTTTTGACTGTTTGACTGGAATTCCCAAAGATATGTGGGAAAGTAAATAAGTCTTTGAATGGGATGATAACAACTGAAATTGACCTCCTGTATCCTTTTATTTTTGTGGTTTTGTGAAATCTATAACAGCTTTTCATTCAAAAGGAATTCAACTTATTCCATCCATACCAGTGTTAGGATATAGTATAAGTATTTATAAGTTACAGTCAAGGACCTACTTAAATGCTCAATTGGCAATGGCAATTCTGAAGCTTGTACAAATTTTTGTTCTCAGATAGCATAAGCTGTAACTGTAAGGCTGCGGTAGGATCTGGGGTACTGTTGTTTTGTTTTTTTTAGACCTTCGCCGTTTATTTACTCTTGTCTGTTGTTAGCTATACTTATCTCAAGAGGTAAAGTCTCACCATTTGCTCTCAAAAGTTTTGAAACCTATTCACTGTTTTTTAAATTAAAACTGCAACTTGGTCTTCACCACTCTCAAAATCTCAACTTTTACTCTTAGACTTTCCTATATGTATTCATTTGCAAAACTGAAAGGACCGGATAAAATGTTTGTAACATCAACTTATTGTTTGTTTGTCAAGATGCTTAGTTCAGACTGCAGTGTGTGAGTAGTCAGTCAACTTTGATAATGAAAATGGAAAGTCAGAGTGATAGTATAGCAATTTTTTATTTTATTTTTAGCAAGTTGGTCGACAATATGTTTACATTGAATTTCAAAGACAATCACTGGTCATAGAAACTCCAAAAATACGGTAGTGACTGACAAATTGTTCAGGGCACCAGTGGTAAGAACAATCTGCAATTTGGCTGCATTGTAGTATATTAAATATTATGCCTGGTTCAAATTTTTGCCTCTTGTTGATCTGAAGACATAATCAATGTACCACCAGGTAGTATGTGTATTTTTCACATATGGCCCTGAATGGATGAGGAAGCCTTCTAAGGTATTCTTCTAATTAAGAAGTGACTTGTTTTGAAAATTGCCCCTTTATTAATTTGGCACAAAAAAAAAAAAAAAGACAAAATTTTAAAAATTCTTTTGCAAAGTGGTAGGTAGAGCTAGGACAGCTTTTGTTGTAATTTGAGGAGTGATTATTTACGGGAACTAAGTTCACTAACTTGGTAAAGAAGGACCAGCAGAAAATTGTTTTGATTTTCTGGCTTGTCATTAACATTTGCTCACTGTAATTTTACAAAGGGCACAAATTGGTTTGTTTTTTTGTTTGTTTTTTTGCCTGTGCATGGAAATAATTTGAAATTAAACAACTACATATGTATAAGTTAAAAATTGAAATTAGGCCTCATCTGTGAATTTATAGTATAGTGCAACAAATTTATTGGGTGCTATGGTGAGGTGTGGTGGCATGGTATGGCAATAAGATGAGGATGGAGGATAAGGAAGAGGATGTTGGTGGTAGTGTGGAGGATGATGATGGTGATGTGACAATGATGATCATGAATATAGCATTGTTCCCTATTAGTTCATGATCTTGATAGATTTTTTACTACTACTACTTCCAGTACTGGCTAATGTGGTTTAAATTTGTGAGAATCGTTTTTCATAGAAATTTACCCTTGTCTTCCTTTCATTCAACAGTTGTTCATGTTGTAATTTGTACAAGCAAGTACTCTTTTCTTCTGTATTTAAATAAAATAAGACCCACTGATTATTGAAGAAAATTTCTATTGTTTTTTTATGAATGTAAGGGTACCTTCAGCATTGTTGTATGAAAACCACGACATATATATGAAATATGTAAATGATACTCCTTTTGTACAGCGCATATATGCATTGACGATCATTCAATATGTTTGAGTGAGAAAAATTGTCTACTAAGAAAAATGTACAGTTATGAAATTTCCATGTTGTTTTTATTTCTTACATTAACAATATCATTTCATATTTCGGTAAGGTCTTGGAACATTTGGTGAATAGATTTTGGCCTGTGTTTACTTTTGGTATAGCTTTGACAAACAACAAAACTATTGTTATTTGTTAGGTATGTATTTTGGACACAGGTATTGTCATTTCCTCCAGATAAATCAACCAAAGCAATATTATGCTCTTTTTTAGGATGCCTCAATTGGCTTCACCGGTTTTAATTGTATACTGGATACTCTGCCCTCCAATTTGGATTTTCGAATCCAAACAAGGAAAACTGTACAACACCTTTGTTTAATCAGAATCTGCATATCTTTGATTCACCATCTCCCTGCTCCCCCCCATTCCCCATACCCACCTTTTAGCCAGTGCTTTTTTAGGTTAGCGGTATGCAAAATGCTTGGAGAAAAAGTTAATCTCGTATGACTTCTTTTTTGGTATTTCTCCTCATTTGATTTTATTTTAATTTTTAGGCTCATTTAATAGAGTACCTACAACTCAGTTAACTGAATATTACTGTACTCTCTCATAGGGTATCGCTCTTTATGCCAGTATTGCCCTCTTTTCTTTTTTTTCTTTCTTAATGTCCAAGTGTCTGTTGACAAAAGACAAAAAAGTTGAATGTAACAAACAGTACCTTCATAATTCATATGAGCTCTGCATATTGTTTGACTTTGTCTGCTTCAAAAATCTCTGCACTTGTTGATTATCCCTTGCCCCCATATAACTTTGCAATCAAGCAAAGATTGTTCCAGTTGAAGCATTTCAATCCTTTTCAATAGATCATCCATCAAAATAAAAATAATTTGATTGTTGTCTCAAATTTAGTACACGCAGAAAAGCTTACTACAGCTTTTTATGTATAGTATTTCATTAATAGTCGTCTTGTTGCGAGATCTTTCACTTCCTTTGAATTCTATTCTGAACTTCATCATTTAAATTCTTCATCAAGGAACAATCTGCGGGTGGTTGGTGGGAGTCCCTTCTACTTCTGTTTCTTTTCTTTTACACTGAAGCTATCGTCTTTCTATTTCCCCTTTTCTGTATGATGTCCTGTTTTTGTTGTCTTGTCTGCAACTCAGTGGTCATCCATTATTTAATGCTTTTTAGTACATGACTGCGGGGTCACAAGTTAAACGTACTGAGTACTTTTGTACACAAAGGGGGTTTAAAGAGCTTGGGTCTTCCTGTACCATAATGCTGTTATATGTGATG
>JBCIKM010177296.1:15540-33575 GCA_039654465.1 Melibe viridis | reverse complement strand
TGGCCAGGCGAATCGGTACCGTGGCAGGTCCTGGGTTCGATTCCCTCCTCCGACGTCTTCCTGTTTTTTTCCTTTCTAAAGTCAAATGTTTTGCAAAATTTTGGGAAAATTTGCAAATTTTGTGGCAGGCTAAAAAATGTGAAAATTTGCCACTGCATTGCAACTGCAACCAATGCAAAAATGAGCAGGGACAGAATAATGACACAATGCAACAACATGATTCATCACTACCACTATCTATAACAAATTTAGGTACAACCAAAGAAAAGATATGAGAGAAAAAAAAAATAATAACATATGCAAATCGGTGTCCGTCAGAGAGGCGAAAGTAGATATCTCCTTATGGAAAGCAGAGTGTAGAAATAATAATAATAATAATAATAATAATAATAATAATAAATCTTTATTGTCCTTTTCAGGCAATTCAAAATTGGTTAACATCTGTTGTCATCTGTAAAATACAAGCTAAAAATGTAATTTTAAAACAAGGCACAGTGTATAAAGACAATTAGAAACAAAAATTCATGTAGAGAGTGTGATACAGACACTGACCCTTTTTGTTTGTTTGTTTGTTTGTTTTTGGAGGTTTTAGGGCCCCACGACACACGAGGGTCATAGAGGAGCCCAGAGGAAAGTAAGATGAAAGAATTAGTTAAAAGAGGGAACAGATCAAAGCACAAACAGCAGAGAAGTGATTTACACTAAAAAATGACACTGACCCTGACAAGACTCTCACAGGTGAGAGTGGCTGCACGTGGCTGCATGGTCAGGGTGCTGATTTCCCCGGCAGTGTTCCCCATGGCCAGAAAATCTGTCAGCATTGAGCCAGAGGTGGCCGTTTCCACCTGTCAGGATCATCACAAGTATCAGCAGGTAAGTACTTTAGAGTGCTGATACTATAAGGACAGCTTGGAACAGTCTAAACAAGTCCTTTGTATCTACAACACATTCTGTCAGCATCTATAAGGACAGCTTGGAACAATTTAAACAAGTCCTTTGTATCAGTAAGGCTTTTCATCAACACCCTTAACAAGAAATAAAATTCACGCTTCAAAACCTGTTCCTACTCTTCCAACACTCTTTTTTTTCTTCAGTATAGCCATTATAAGAGTGCTTTCCTGAAATCATAAGTGCCACTAACTTTTATACCATAAAGAGAAAATACAAAACTTCTTATTTAAAAATTTTGGTGTGAATCAAATAAGACATAAAGAAGAATATATTTGATTGTGAGGCTAATCATGCTACTATTTAAAACAAAGTTAGAAAAATGGAGAAAGAAGAGAGCACAACTATGGCAACGAGATGTCAGCAATGTCTTATATAATCCACAATACTGGCACCTACATAACTAAATTAAACAACATGGGGTTTCTCTTTCCATAAAACATAGGCAAGAATTGTTTTAAACATTATTACATGATATAGGAACAATTTCTTTAAAAGATGGTTAGATTAGATGAAGTGAAAATATTGACAGACAAACCTCTATTGCCCACATAGCCCACATAAAATTTTAATCAAGAAAATGAGATAAACGATTGACTCTGTTCTCAAGCTGAGCTATAGTACTATGGTAGTAAACAAGAAACACAAAACACAGAAAGATTTAGACCTAATCGCAGGCTCATCTACAGCAATTTGTCAAAACTCATGGTTATAATAACTGTCAGAATGTGGAATAATTTGAGTTTCAAAGCAAAAAAATTTAGACTCAAGCAAAGAATTTAAAGTCCTAAATCGCAGGCTCATCTACGGCAATTTGCCACAACTCATTGTTATAAGAACTGTCAGAACGTGGAATAATTTGAGTTTCAAAGCAAAAAAATTCAGACTCAAAGAATTTAAAAATGTAGTAGATAAAGAGCTCTGTCACTTAAAATACCTATATGAGGAATAAAATTATTTTGATTTGCTCTCCTTTGTTCCGATTAATTGTGTAAATTGGCACTATTCCCGCCTTCCGCATCGATTTTAGTGCACATGAGGATACTTAAAGGTACATGTATTGAACTGTGTAACCCTTAATTGATTATAATCATGTTTATGATTTTGGTCAAAATGAAACCTTTGAACCCTTCAGGGCATGGAGGGCAATGTACTAAATTGTTGAAGATTCAGTAAGTCACATGAGCGATCTCCAAAACCCAGAGGTCTGGCCTTCATAATATACTGACTGCAGGAAACTAAACTTTGGGATGTTGTTAATACTTATTCCATTTGGAATTTAATCACTGTCCATCTCATAATCATCTCCATAAATATCTTCTTTATCGTCATTGACAATAGATTGGATCAAAACTGAAGCTTCAACAGCTGTGTGTCTGCGTTAGCGCTTCGACATGATTGCGGTTTCTGCAAGTGGCTGTTTCCAAATGAACGTCCTTTTGTTTACAAAATCAATGACTTTCAAATTTGGCACTCTTGTGCTACGGGGAAAACATCTATGAGTAAAAGGAGTCCCATAAAAGTGATACAGAAACCCGAAGCGAAGAAAAATAGATGATTAAATGCATGAAAACGGACTGCCGGTGTCACCGGCAAAAAGACCACAGCAAAAGTCGCTATGGCGGTATCACCGGCGGAATGGTATCAATGAGTTAATACACTCATAGATCAACCCTTTCTGCATGACGTCTTGGAATTGCATGGAAAATTATCCACAATTACGATCTCTTCTAGAGTTTATGAGAGGCCACCTGGTAAAGTCAATATCAAAGCTGCAGAAAATTGTGTTTGTTCCAAGAATTTTAACATCTCAGAAAAAAGTTTGGATAGAAACATTTTTTTTCTCGAGCATCTTTGAAAGCTTTTAAAGTATGCTTTGAAAAAATTATGAGCAGATGGAATAAACTATTATTCAATGGTGAGGTAATTTTCATAATGTGGCTTCAGAACAAATTTGACTCATAAGAATAAGATAAAATATCCGACATGGAAATACCAGTGTCAGATTTCCATACAATAAAAATGATGTCAATGTTCAAAATCCATTTGAAATTTAACTAACAAAAATTTCAATAGTTTTCACAGGTATTGCAAATAAGTAGGCACTCTAATTTCTGAACTTTTAAAATTCTTCATCAGGGGTTGTTTCAAAGCACCATTTCCTGAAACTATATTATTGACTAAACAGACCTTGTGTTTGATTAAAATTTTGTAGAATACGTATTTATCCATTATTTTCCATAAAATTTCACCTTGATGAGGCCGTTGAGTATAACATAGATGCCGCCTGCCAATTCTCCCGCTTTGATTATGGACTTGCCCTCGGGGAATTCCATCATAATCCCATGCTCTTTGATGTGCTCAATGACGTCCTTATTGTTTTCAATCCAGGGGATGCGAGCCAAAATCTTGGTGATTGTGGGTTCCTCTGGCTTTGGTGGAGCAGCCCACAGTCTTTTCATTTTATTTTCAATCACCTACCCAAAGAAAAACGGTCATCAGCAAAGGAAAGAATAAAACGTATATCTTGCAATTACTAAATTGCTAGTATTTCTTACTTACATTGATATAAATATGCTAGACTCTATCTGTTCTTATGACAGAGCTGTGTAATTTATTGTATTGCTTTTAAGTGCTAATGAACTGTGTTGAGCACCTTGAGACCTTGGTAAAAAGTGCTATGCAAATGATCTTTATTATTGTCACTATTTTTATTTTTATTATCATTATTATTATCATAACCATTATTATTATTATTATTATTATTATTATTATTATCATCATCATCCTTATTATTATTATCATTATCATCATTATTATTATTATCATCATCAATACAAGTAATGTGACATGAGTGGTACGTCATTTAATTAAAAAAACAACAAAAAAAACTACATCTTTTAAACATGCTATGGCGTAACATAATACTTTCTCTCATCACGGCCTGAAACTGTTAAATTTCATTGGCTTCTGTTGATTATGGTAGAAACAGCAGGAGCATGTAGTTTTAGACACCTTCTCTTTGTCACCAGATATTATTACCTCGGATTACTTTGCTTGTTTTCATCATGTGGAGTACACATAGCAGCCTAGCTTTAACACTAATAAAAGGAAAAATAATTAGGTAAAAGGAAGAATAAAAATGATTATTTGCGCGTCATAAGCTAGTTAAAAAACAACAACAAAAAACAAACAAAACAAAAAAAACCCAGCCAAAACCATAATATGACGGATTGTTTTGTTCTTTTGAAAAAAAAAAATATGAGAAAAAATACAACTTTAAAAATAAAAACAGTAATTTAAAAAACTCAAATAGCACTTAGTCTTTATTCCGTTTACAACTTACTCTGATGAACAAAGAACTCTCCATTTCATCAATACCCCCTTCATCCCGTAGGTCATAGATGGCATCCCTCATCACGTTCAGGACGCTGCGAATGGCCTGACTGGTCTTCACTTCCAAGGCAATGCTGGGATGGCTACCTTGGACCAGGCCTGAAAAAGACGAATCCAATGCAATCCAATTCAGTCGAATACTGATGAAGCTAGGAAGGCTGAAGGTAAAGGCGACATACTGTGCCATCATAGATGGTAAAGCATGAATGGTTCTATAAAGTAATAGTCTATCTCTAATGAAAAAGAAGTCGGGAATTCCATGTATGGATAGATTAGGCTGTCCTTATCCACAACACCCTTTTCTGGTGTTTAGACCAATTTGCCTGACAGATAATTGACAACTTTTATAATACAGAAAGTGAAAATCTGTCAAATTTAAGTGTTTTGTAGCACAATGTAAGTGAAATTATCAGTTTGAAAATACTTTTTACATTATAAGGGGTCTTTTGGTGAGTCATTAGTTGACGGCTTTTTCAAGCGTTTTTTCTTCTTTTTAAAAATTTAGAGTACTAAAAAATGGTGTTCCAAAAATCATCACTCCTGTTTGGATAACACTTAGGTGGGTAGAATACAGAAGGGTATCATTACTCTTTAGAAAGGCAGCCCATTTGTGTCTTCCTTCCTGGGAAGGTGATTCTTTCAGTGATTCCCCTTTATTAACAATTTCAACTTGTGTTGGCTCCTTTTTTCCACCAATGCAATTCTTGTATACAGCTTCCATTATGAAATAAAATAAAAATTAAAATCCCCTTATCTATCTCGCAAGGGAAATTCGTTTCTCGGGTCTGTCCCTAGGGAACACCAGGACAACAGCTACAATGCAGCACCGCAGCGTGTTTGGTACAATGGCCCCAGCAGGAATCAAACCCACGCACTTCAGCAAGTTAACACCAGACATTGAATGTGTGTGGGCAGATCTCACTGACTCAGTCAAAACAAAAAAACTGAGGAAAAAAATTGTCTTATCCATCTTCATTTACTTCTCATGATAATCATCGATTCCGTTAGTCCCTGTTTGACATTTCTGAGGAGGTCAAGGTTGTAACTGAGCCCCAAATAGCATCAACTCAATACAGGCCTAGAAACTCAGGCTTCTTGACTTGCCGAATTGCTGTCTTTACTGTCTATGAAGTTAGTTGAACAAGGTCAGGGTTTTTTGTTTTATTGATTTTATTGTGCTGAAATGCTAGATTTTATTATGAAAGTAAAATCATAATCAGTAAAGGTAGTCCGGCAAGTAAAAACCATGCCTCCACAACTCAAAAATCAAGCCTCCTTTGAAGGAGAAGACATCGGTATGTACTATTGGAATATAATAATAATAATAATAATTCAATTTCTATAGCGCCTTCTGCTAAAACCTCAAAGCGCTTTACAATATGCAAACATGTGCGTACACACACTCACACACATTTCACGCACACGCACACACAGCACACAAACATACACATACACACACACACACGCACGCAGACACACACACACACATAGGTACTCATCACATTAAAATACTATTTTACAAAATATTACACCAGCGTTCAAATTGGTGAAGAAATAACATAGGAGATATTGATATCCACAAGTAATAGCTTTAAATATTTGCTTTACATTATTCACAGGAGATATCTTTTAAAAAGGAAAGTTTTTAGATTTTTCTTAAAAGAACCAATGGTGGGAGATAGTTTAACAATATCAGGTAGAGAAATCCACGTTACAGGACCACGCTTACTAAAAGCTCTATCTCCAACCGTTTTTAATTTTGTTTTAGGGACAACAAGCTGCCATGAGTTGCTAGATCTAAGGACTCTCTGGGGTGTGTATGGGATGACAAGCTCTTGAAAATAACTGGGGACCGACAAATTAACTAATAATTTGTAGCAAAACATGGCAATCTTAAACTCAATTCTGGCCTTGACAGGTAACCAATATAGGCCCAATCCTAACAGATCCTTGCAAAACGACAATTATCTGACTTCCACATATTAATTGATATGGCTTGACAGGTAACCAATATAGGCCCAATCCTAACAGATCCTTGCAAAACAACAAGAAATTCACCCACTGACTTCCACATATTAATTGATACATGCCAGGCAAAATTCACAAATGCAAGCTGCACTGCACGTGGCGGTCACATTGAGCAATTTTCAGATACAACAGTATGAAACTGGAGTGTACATAGATTGCTTATAACTACACCTTACTTTTCTATTCCTTTTGCTAAATAATAAGATATTGCATAATGAAATCAATTCATCTTTTTGTAATGCTTCTTCTTTGCCATCTTTACCCAGTTCCCTGTGGACCTCTGTCTTGTTGATGTTGGCAAAAGTCAGGAGGCTGTTGGTGATGCTTTCATTGTCAGAGATGTATTCAATGTTGTGAACGATCACCTGACAGAAAAACAGAGTAATGTTTGCTTTTTAATACACTATATCACTTTAATATTCTAGCTTGTTAAAATAAGAAAAGAAATACATCAAAATCTCATAATCACCAATACTTGTCTTTTGTACAAATTTTACACGTAAAATAATTGTCAGAGCTTACAAGATCACAAGCTCGGCTTAACCTAGCTGTTGATACTGCAACACAGAAAATTTGCACCTGCGACAAAGAAGGTAAAAATATAGCCAATAAGACTTGACTTATATGAAAGCTTTGTTGGTGAAATCAGTCATTTGAGTCATTTAGTGAAAGGGAGAGACTGAATGTTAAAGTTTTGCTAAAAAAAAGTTTTGCTTACATTATTGCATGCATAGAACTGCTTCATAAGTTTTGCTACCTGTGACTAGAATTAACTCTTTTTAATGGTGGGGGGGGGGGGGGGCGGATTTTTTTTGATGAATTAGATTAACTTTAAATGAAATGTATGGGTAAAAAAAGTAGACAGAAAAGAAAAAAAAAAAAAAAAAAAAAATTAATTTCAAGAATACTACTCACTATTCACTGTTAATATCGAGTTAAGCATCACAAAACACTTAACTATCATTCGATTGAAGTTAGGAACACACTCAAACTTGCATTTACTGTTTATTGTCTGCAATCGCTCAAACAAATCAAAATGTCAAACCTTCTAGTATCTCAGGAAATCGAAACTCACACAAAAGCTTCCAAATTATAGAAAAAAACCTTGTACAAAATGCACAATAGCTGCAAATGTTTTGGTTTTGATTAAAAAACAAGTCAGTGATGTAAAAAATCGGATATGACCTTTGTAATGAATCAATTTTTAACGCCGACGGGTGTTATTTCTATGACTAGCGATCGACGCCATTTGATGCTCCCACCGTCAGATCCCTATGTAAGGAAAATCCATCGGATGGTGGCACCGTCGAATCCTCGTTAAAGAGTTAAACAAACATGATTAAAATTAGTTCTAGCAGAAAGTGTACAGGCTACAGTTTCATACACACACAAAAATTATTAACTTGAATTGTGGGTTATAAGCCACACCTTTTTTCTCTGGATATCAAACACGCAGTTTGTAAAATGGTGCCACTTTTACTTGACCTTAATTCACAATATACCTCATTAAATGGCTGAGAGAGAAATAAAAAGAACTTTCAAATTATGTTGAGTTGTTTGTGATAGGCAATTCTCAAGTCTTATGATAAACTTTTTTTCAAATGGTGTTTGAAAAAAAAAAAGAGAGCAAACCCCCCCCCCCTCCAAAATCTTGATTGAAATAAATCGGATATGCCCTTGACCAATAGTCATTGGGTGTCATTGAATTAAAGGAACTTACGTCATGAGCACGTATGTAAGCGCGGGCCATATCAAAGAAATCTTTCAATTTGTTCATCTTTTTTTGTTTCACCTTATGGTGGATCCCATAGTTGATCAACTGGTTTGAGCAATGAAAACAAGAAGAATGCAAAACACTATTACAATTGGGTTGGCACAGGGTAAGCATAAAATAAAATACTGTTTACTTAAAAAATATCAGTCAGAATTGAACTCTTCTCTGTTTGTTGGACATTTCAGGGCAACCGCAGTGGCACAGGCTGTCTACAAGTATTTTCCATCTCTGCCTGCTTTAAGCAGAGTCGAAGGACATGATATTTCTTCGTTTTGTTTTTTTTCATTTTCGTGAAAGTGTATGTGTGGTTTTTTGTTTTGTTTTTTTCAGGACTATGTAGTGCTAAGTACACATGGAAAGTTGGACAATGATGTTACCAGGCGCACTCACCAAAATTATGATTGCTGTAGAAAATCATGGTCGAGTAGTACATTCCATTGTTTTATGGATATTGACCCTCATGACAAATGCTCAATAAACAGACATCATAATCTTCCCAAAATATCATCACTAAGCACCCAGTGAGAATGGGTTAGCGCCTTTCTTGATTCTTAATCTTAATGGAGGGAGGAAGTTGGGAAACGGGCCTGCCTGCCTTTGAAATTGTTCATGACATCAGAAGCCATCTTCAAATATTGATTTCACATGGTAATAGCCAACATTTGTTCAGACAGAAACAAGAAACAAGAAACAAAAAAACAAAACAAAAAAGATATTTCTCTTTACTGCACCTCTATGAGACAGATGGCTTGAAAAGACCTTATAATGTAGAACACAGAGCTGCGAGTGAACTTCTGCCTCTCGGTGAATCGTGCAGTGACACCGAGCTCTTGGAAAATTTCCTCATGGATAAAATCAATGACGTTCAGTGTAACAGCCAGCACATCCAAGATGAACCATGGGGTTCTCAAGTACGCAATTTGAAACACAATTATCTGTTGGAACAAAGAAAATAGAACGCCCATTTCAATTTAATTGAAACTGAAAAAGTTTGCACTTTTAACCATAATCATTTTTTGTTTTGTTTTTTGTTAAGCCGTTTTATGCCATCAATAAAAATTATATGCATTTGCAGTGTGTTGTTGAGACAGCTTGGTGTGCAAAGTGCAATGCTAATTATCAATACAAAACTAAAACAATAAACCTGAGATTTTCAATAAAATTAATTTAACAAAATCCTTGACATGTTGCATATTCAGTTATCAACAAAAAATTAAAACAATAAATCTGAGCTTTTCAATAAAACAAATTTAAATAAGTCATTGACATGGTTGTTTTGACTAAGCATGTTTGGATTTGGGTGAAAACTTTCAACTTGGCAAACTACAAAAATTCAGGAGAAAAAAACAAAACTATTATTGTTTTGACTGACGAGACAAAAGAAAAGGCTCTGCTAATCAGAGTGAAAAAAGTTACATAAAACATTGTTACTCTGTACTTGCTGAGTTTGTCAGCAGCTGCATTCACTTCAAATCTACTGATACTTATAGCAAGTTAAGGATTTTCTGCCTAAAAGGTTCATAGCCCTCAAACGTCTTTGTAGTTCTTTTCAGAGTTCCTTCACCTCACTTGTCATTTATTGCCCACCAATGTTTATCATTTCTCAATATATTATTATAAAAATAATAATAACTATAAAAGCAATAATAATAATTATTATTATGATTATTTTAATTACTAGTAGTAGTGGTAGTATCATCTTCATCGTCATTATTATTATCACTGTAATCATTATCATTATAATTTTTATAATAATAATAATAATAAGAAGAAGAAGAATAATAATAATGCATATTTATAACGTGCAAAAACTATCCCCACCTTGGCAGCAGGCTCTAGGCGCTAATAATTATGATGATTATTATGATGATAATGATTATTATTTATTATTAATGTTATTATTATTATTATTATTAATATTATTTTTATTATATCATCATCATCATCATCACTATTATTATTATGATTATTATTATCAATTATTATTATGATAATTATTATTTTTATCATGATCATGATTGTTAAACCTTACACCGAAAGGTACTAAAGGAAAATATAAAGAAAGAAAGAAAGAATGATTGTTATCATTATTAATATTAAAATTATTATTATCATTAATATTGTTACAATTATTATTATCATTAATATTGTTATGATTATTATTATCATTATTATTAATACAATTATTATTATCATTATTATTGATACAATTATAATTATCATTATTATTTATATGATTAATATTATCATCTTTATTTTTCTCCTTGCAGCAGGGTCTTGTCACTGCCTAGGCGGTATAAAGGAATATGGATAATAAAAAACAATTATTATCATCATTATTATTATCATTATTTTTAATATTATTGTTAATGTCTCGTATTATTACTATGATATAAATGTCTCATGATATCATTATTTTTAATATTATTATTATCACATTTTGTGTTGTTTTTTTCTAATTATAATTATAATTCAAAATTTCTGACTGCTGTATACATACTTGAATCTCCCATAACAATATCTTACACCATTTGATGGGATTGAATTTAAGACCACCCCATTGATTTACATTATCATGCCATGCTTGAGCTCGTCAGATCAAAGGTTGACTATTTTAGTGTTGTTGGCTCTCTTTTATTTTACTAACAGTTAGTTATAAGACAAAAAACGAGGATTGCAAAGTACCTCGTCTGATCAAAGGTCTCATTCAATTGAAGGTTGTTGTGTCAAAGGTTTACTGTATAATAATTCACTGCATTCCATAATAAGACTTTTTTCAAAGTAATTAATCATGGACTCTTTATAATAATTTGGTTTTAGGGTACATCTTGACAAAAATGTTCTAGAAAAAAACTTACTCAAGTGGCAAATCCATCAAACCATTTAAGCCTATTAATGCATGTCTTGCAGGAGCAGTATAAATTTCCTCCACTTACGTAGTATGGCTTACCACAGAGCCTATGGGAGTGGTATGTATCCCGCTTCGAGTCACTTTTAAATGCCACCCTGCTAGTGTGGAAGAGGTATTATTAATGGTTGTGTGGGAAGGCTAAGATTCAGGATTGTTTACATCTGACAATAACACACAACACACTAACTGACATCACCTGTGTCTCTTTTGGGTGTTTAACCAATGATAATGTTTAAAAAAGAGTCACAAGGCTTTAGTTCGTAAGGGATTCTCAGATAGACGATCAGATTTTGCAACACCAAATTTTGACTGAGATTTCATTTCCAGGTGATAACTTATACGACATGGAAGTGAAAATCTATGAATATGTAAGTGTTTTGAAAAATGAAAATAACATTTTTTAACTATTAAAGTAGTTTTTTATAATACCACTAACTCATCAGTAAGTTGGTCATTTATAAACCTTTCCAGTTTTTTAAATAGAAATACCCATTACAAAATGGTATCAATTCTCAACTCAGTTTGTTTGACTCTTGGAAAATTCTAGGGTTTTTCTTTGTGAAAAAAAAAATTGATTTAGAAAAAACCCATAGCCCTTGAACAGGTTAACTTTGTCAATAACAAATGTGAGCACCTTGCTTGCTTAAGGGAAAGTATGCTATCTGCAAAAGCGGGTCAGGGCTATTCGTAGCAAGTGCAGCATCACCTGTGTCACAAATTATTTTGTTGTCAATTTCAAGTGACAAATCAAACATAATATGATCCTATCACACTGGTTGACAGGTCTGTTAGAAACTAACTGGTTTACAACACAAAGCAAGCATCTTACCCGAAATACAAAAAATATAATGCTGAACATTATTGACACCCAATAGGAATTGTTAATGCAGATATACAAGTTCTCATTCAGCAGTTTGAAAGTACGTAAAATTTCGGCTGACTCATTGATCAGCAGCGGGGTAATGTAAATTATGGTCAACACCAGCCAATGACTCCTCCATCGACAGTAAGCCCTGGGATGGAAAAAACAAGTCAAAGATCAGAACATAGAGAGAAATCAGCATTTTTTCACTTCGCAATGGTGATAAATAAAACTAATGGGGATGGATTTAATGAAAAAATAAGTTTGTAGGGCAGATTAGCACAGAGAAAGGACTGGGACAGGAAATAAATATAAAATACATAATCTGACAGAGGGGATTTATTTTTTCAATTTTGATTGTCATTACATTTATGATTGTGTCACAGCACCTACTGACACTGACAGGGTAAAAGGTTGTTCATAAACTCAGTCTCATTATTATTGTAACTCTTATCATTATTATTGGAAAGGCTGTGTTGTACAAATGGTCAGAAATCAACTCTTGTTGGTTTGAACTTTGATTGAACATATTGTCTAAAACACACACAGACACAACAAACTCCTACATGCTCACAAAAAAGAAACCCAAAACACCAAACCTAAACTGGGATTTGAACCTGCACCCCAGAAAGAAGGAGGTACAATATTAGCAGCATTGCTTTCCACTAAGTCAAGCCGCTGTCTCAATACAGAAGATGCTTCATCTATATCTTTGAAAAATGCTAGGATGACAAAAAGCCATTTCCTGGTTGTTGTTTTTTATTTTAAGGTACACTTTAGGGTTGTAAACAACATTCTTTCATATTGTTTTAAAGTCTAGTTTGGAGTCTTTAAGCAAACGGGTCACTATACCATCATTATATTAAAGATTACCAGCAAAGGTTCCATTCCACAGGCATTTAGAAATTCAAAATCATACCAAATTTAAACAAGCCCAGGAGAGCTTTTGACTGACATAGATTTAAAATTAAGCGTTAGACACAGAAAATATGAGAATAGAAAAAAAGAGCCATGACAATTCAAGGACATTTTGAATTCAATGTCAAAATCAAAGTGAAAGACCTCCCGATAAAGATGTGAAAAAAAGACCACAAACCTCCAACTTTTGCTTCTATCCAATACTTCACAGTCACTTTCAACAATCCAGTTTTTGGTTCTGGCTCCCTTTCAAAGCACAAAACAAGAAGAATTAGTTTAATAACATGGTCAGATTAAGAGACACAAGTGCATTCTCCCTATTCCCATTAGGGTCAAGAATTCTTTAGACAAAGATTTGTTTTGTTTTGTTATCCATATCCCTTCATATCGTCTAAGCAGTGACAACCTCTGTATCACAAGAAATGAAGACCGGCAGATGATCAGTCTGCCGTGCCTACACTTGTGTGGCATAAAGAGCAATACAAATGGGGTATTAATTGATCTTAAGCCAAAAGAAGGCTGCTGTTGCCTTGGTGGCATCTGCTTAATGAGAAAATCCAATGAGCCAATTACAACAGGGCGGAAAAAACAAAGATGTTTAATAAAATGGGCCAATAAGGTAGTAAATTTATATTCAGAGCAGCAGAAAGAAAACCCCAATTATGAACCCATGCAAAATTAACTTAAACTGAAGTTTTGCACACAACTCATGAAACACCAGTCCCCACAGTGAATTGTGTTCACCACATGATTGCAAGTGAGTTAAATTGTTACCACTACATTAGCAGATGTCTAGGAAATTTGTATGAAACATCAGAAAGTGTGATAAATCATTCCAGCCTCGGTAGGACAAGAATAAAATCCCTTGTCACTCATTGGCATAATTTTATTTAACCCACAAAATCAATTCTTTCCACTGTAGAACATTCAGGAAGATTCAAGAAACTTGGGCAACATCAGGGATTGCACCATCTGTTGTCGCCTGGACACCGCATAGCTGCGATGTAGAGAAACAAAAATTGGCATACAGCTGAAAAGGGCACGCAGAGCAGCTTGCACAGGATGGTGCCAACGCTACCAAAGTTAGATAAATATAGTTGGAATGAGCAATGTATTGTATTGAACATTTGTGGGATGTGCTGAGACATTGTGTCTTCAGAAATCATCAAAATTCAAATATCCAAGACTAGCACAATGCCTAAGTGACCAAGGGGGACAATCTGGATCACGGTTAAGTTCCAAGACTTGTCCATTCAATGAGACGAAGAATTACTGCCGACACCAGCAATAGAGGTGGTCAGAGATCCCCGTAATAAAACAAACAATCCTTAGAGATGTTAAACAGTGAAAAGAATTTCCTTTTTTCCATAAAACATTCTATAAACTAATAAACTGAAATTAATTTTGAATGCTTGAATTTTTTTAATTTGTGGGTTGATATTCTTGAATAAGTAAAACATAAAGAACTTTGACAAACATAAGAGTTTTGCTTATTATGAAAAGGGTTCATGTGATAATAGAATGCTATGATACAATCACAACAAAGAAAATATATTATACGCAAGCATAATTACACTTGTAAATTGGTGAGGAGTTTCTTTTGCCAGTCTGTACATTTTGTCTGATATACACTCATTTAATTGCAGCGGCTCCCGAGCTTTTGCCTACATCAGCCAACTTTTAAATTTGAGGATGTTGAAATTTTGTCTACGACACCAATTTTTTCCGGTGTGCAATCCAACTACCTTCTAAAATTATTTCCCAAACCTCCAAGAAGTCGATGATATATCTCAAGATGGCAAGTATTATTCGTTGACTCAGAGTGTCAACGGAAAGATTCCTAGGGAGAAAGGTGTGGGTTTGATGCCAGCTGGCACCATAAAACCAACCACACTGCCATGGTGCACATTGGCTGACGCCTGGGTTATCCCATTCTATCATTCAGACAGACCCAAAAAAATTAATTCCCTTGTTAGATAAATAAAGAGACTTGATTTCATTCATTTAATTTCAACCATAAAGGTCAACACCACAAGTTTCTACCAAGGAGTATCAAGTCTAAGCATTAATTATGAAATGAGTGCCACTGCAAAAACTGACTGTGTGGTTCAGGGAATCCATATTCAAAATTTTGGAACGGCAGTAAACATTCATGACCCGTATTCATAAAAAAGGTTTGTCAAGCAAGAGCTACATTTTCGGAAGAAACTTTTTGTTTTATCATTATCAAGACAAATTTTCATGAATTAGGATCTAATTTTGGGGAAGATACTGTTTATCAAATCTTTGCTAAGCTTTACAGAAATGATGAAAATTGCCTTCACATATTCTAAAATTATCAGCGATCCTTGGAAACAGTTCTTAGTTGACATAGTTCACCTGGACTGGAAAAATCAGGAAACCTTTGCTGGCTAAGGGAGGCTATCAAAAAGAAAAATAGAGTCCACGCATCTGTTTATGGTTCAACTAACATCGTAACAAAAAAAGTGTGTGCAGAAACGATGCACAGGCTGATTAAAAAACAAAACAAAATCATTATGCATTTTTTCATGTGGATAGTACTCTTTGAAAGATACTCCTGTTATAAGAACTAGCTAAGGTCCTGTTCCACAAACGGTTGGCTGTTCTGGGGGAAACCAGCCGGAATTTTAGTGGGGAAAGAACTGTTTCGATTCCCTTGTTCGTCTAATTGAATTTGAAGAACTAAAACTGAACAGCCATTTTCAACTTTTAATTTTTGTTTTCGGTACACCTTTGAGATTTAAAAAATGTAATTTGTATTCGTCTGGTTTCAAATTTTTTACTGTTTGGGTCACCTGAAGTTACAGTTAATGTAATATAAGATTATAGGGCAAACAGCCCTACAGTTTAGACTCAAGCTATCAATACTCAATTCCCATTATAGGATCTTGAGACACCTGCAGAGACAAAGCCAAGAAAAGTCAGAACCATACTTGATATTGGTAAGCATACCAGTCTTTCAATCCAGTTTGGCACTCTCCACAGGCTGGTCAGATCTCTGGCGCTGATAAGGCTACAATGATAAAGGAAATCCAAGAAGCTAACTTAAAACAAAGTGACTTTTTTTCAAGAATAAAATAATGCAAAAAATTATATTTTTATTTTGTCATTTTTTTGTGTGTGAGTTACTGTCAGAAAATTCTACATATTTGACCATTTTATAAGGTTATTCAATAAGTAATTTCTCCTCGAAAAATTCTTTGAAGATTAAGAGAGCACCAAGACAAATTATGCATCAAAAGAAAGTTAAATAGTATAGATGGAAGAATGTCTAACTTGTGACTCAAAAAGTCAAGTGAAAATATTTATATCCTGAAACATTTTTAGCGTAGCTCAATCAAGCTTATGCTTAAGTTCTACACACTCTTTGTCTAGTTTTTAATGTCGTCTTGACAATGGATGCATTGTTGCCAATGGTGTGCCAATGAATGAACACCCTCTTCCAAGAAAGTTCTGTCACGCTTTGACATCGAATCATTCACTTCTTTCTTGAGGAGTCCATCATATAAACACAAGAAAGACTTGGAAATCAATGACACCGCAATATGCGTTTGCCTGCTAGGTATGTTACATATTCACTAATTAACTCCAATGTCTCCCAAATTTGGAAAGGGTCAGAGACCCAAAATGCTGTACAACAAATCAAACAGGTTACAAAAATGACACTGGTAGTCTTGAAGTTTGTAAGCAGAATCGTCATAACAGTGTAAAGCTAAATTTCTGAGCTTTCTTTTGATATATTATTTGTTCTGACATCCTCCTATTTTCATTTTTAAAAATGACAAAGAGGCACTAATTATTTAGCAACTCAAATTGATATTCAGCACATTGACATTCATTTACATCAACTACCACTAAATCTATTGATACCTACAATCAACATATGAACATTTCATTGACAAAAAAATTGTCGCTGAGGTTTGTTTATCAACAATGTGTTCTTATACTTAAACCTTAAACTTATCTCTTCATAGAAATATATAAATGGAGACAGTTTTTCATTTCTTACTCCAAATCTGTGCTATACTTGTGGTCCACTATCTCACCCAGAGTTCTGAAGCCAAACCCACTCAGGGTGCCTTGCTCAAATTGCTCTTTGAAAGATTTCTGTTGGAAGGGTATGAATCAAAAGAAGCATGTTAACTTAACAGGCTAGCTGTGCAGCTTCCATGCTGTACAAAATAGTTACAACAATTCAGCCTTACCAGTGGAGTGATTTTCTTTGAGCAAAACATTTTGTTCACTCTGCCTTACCAGATTCAGGAGTAAATCTTAAGTTTATTATCTACTGAGTTTTACAGATTTTGATCTTGTTTGTTGCATTTTAACACACGTAGTCTACTAAAATACTAAACATGGCTTCAAAAAAGCTGACTGTTATCAGTAAAACTTTAAAATCGGAGTCAATGTAATTTGTTTGCAAAGCTCATGCTTTTAAGAAAGCCCTTTGGTTCTTCTTGTAATCTTTAACTATGCAAAATACTTTCTTTCTGTTGCAATGAAGAATGATGACAATGCTCCTACACCCCTCTGCCTAAAATTGTCCCAATTACAATGGGTGCCATTGGAAAACACCTGCATCCCTGAAACCTTACATTAAGAAATCTACCTAACCCTGAAATAAAAAAAAAAGGTACTGATAACTAAACAGAATTTCTAGACCCTGAAATGAACACTTTGAAATTCTGACAGCCCTGATTTCAGGAGTGGGCCCTGAAGTCTGGCACCCATGCCTGTTACCTGTTTATTTTGGGGCCGCATTCATTGCTAGACATGTCCAGTTGAAGACAGGAATCAAAATAAATGTCTTTAGAACACAGTGGAGCATGCTTATAAAGCCCACATTTTTAAGAACTGATGGTTATAAAGAACAGATTTTCAAACACCTTATATGAAGTAAAGACACAAATCCCAACTGATATCAAGAATTACTGATACAAAGAACAGGCTTGGAATGTCCCAGACTGTTCTTTATATCAGCGTTCTAATGTACATATACAGGGCCCTTGTAATGTCTGACAAGCCAAGAAGCGGTAGGACACAAAAAAACTACAAATGATAACAACAGAACAATCGTGAGGAAGCATGTAGCAAATCCCTAGTAAAGACACAAATCCCAACTGATATCAAGAATTACTGATACAAAGAACAGGCTTGGAATGTCCCAGACTGTTCTT
>JBCIKM010177296.1:0-15440 GCA_039654465.1 Melibe viridis | reverse complement strand
ACAGGGCCCTTGTAATGTCTGACAAGCCAAGAAGCGGTAGGACACAAAAAAACTACAAATGATAACAACAGAACAATTGTGAGGAAGCATGTAGCAAATCCCTGGCGCTGACCTCAAGTCTCTGCAAACGAGTGCAAGATCTCAAATCAAACCATAAGATGAAGGTTGTTTGCCTTTACGTTGGTTTCCATCAGGAGAGCATCATCATGCCACCTCCTCAATTTAGCCTCCTTTGGGCTGCATTTCAGTCATTTTCAAGTCCAGATGCATCAGGCAAATTTTGTTGTTTTGTGTTTATAGTGATAAATTTGTTTGGCATGTAAGATGTGTTTAAAATCTAAGCATTCCTTATCACATTTGCTCATTCCTTTCAAATAGAATGGAATGTAATGTGGGTTTTTTTTTTATTTTAATTTCATCTCAAAATGTTTTTAAGTTATGGGCTGTTAAATTTTATTCCAATACTTTTTTAACTCAGTATACTATTGGCTTACACCATCTTTTTTGAGTCCTCAGTAAAATGAACGCAGTAACACAGGAAAGAACACTGTAAAAAAGTAGAGATAAAAGATAAAGAGTACAGCTTATCAATAAAAATCATTGGTAACTGGATAGACCAAATGTTCTCTTCCTGACTCTGCAATGCATCTCAATCTACATGAATACCTACAGTTACAGCCAAAGTCAAACCACAGACTTCCTTTGGGACACATATAGTTTGCAGGGATGGGGGTACCTAGGACTAGGAGCAACATTACCTTGTAAAGTGTTAGCAACTTTCTAATAGCTTCAGCTCTCATCTTAAACATTTCTTCGTGAGTTGGGATGTATGGAATAGTAGCCTGGCACTTGGGACAAACCAGCTGGCGACTCCTGAGGGCAATTTCTGTTTCACCCTAAAAAAAAACCCAAATAAACAAACAAACAAACAAAAAAAACCTGACATGCAAGGGTTTCTGTATTTTTTAAATACTTATAAAGTTATGCTCTTACATATTGATTGCTTGTTCTTTTCTAACAGTTCACAGAGAGCCAAGTGAATTTTCATTTAGACAGTCATTTCATGTTTTGTTGAAATAAAGATTAATTCAAAAAGACAACAACAACAACAACAAAAAACCACACACACACACTTCCAGCCTTGAATTTGTCTGTAAAGCAGAAGGCATGATTAACCAGGTGCAATTTTTTCATTTTTGTTGATGTTTTATACACACACACAAATGATATAATCTTTAGAGTAATAGATACATCATAGATTAATCAAATATTTAGATTTAATTAAAAGTTTAAATTGTGAATCTTAAATCCCTGTAAACCTTCAATTGCCTTTATACTCTGTAGCTTCCCTTTAGGTTTTATTGGCTCCAGTTTAGAAGCATGAGCTCAAAAGCATTTGTTTTTTGGGGCTTTTTTTGTGTGTGTGTGTGTGTGTGTGTGTGTGTGTGTGTGTGTGTGTGTGTGAAAATGCACATAATGACCTCAAAATGGTAATAACTCCTCATTGTCTAAACAATAACATATTTTTTCATAAAGCCTATATCATTTACTTTCAGAAAATCACAGCATCAATAACTCCTTAGGGGGAAGGAGGCTGACCCTCACTAGCCCATGGTCTTAATTTTTAGCCACTACAAAGCAGAGAACCAGGCCTAGAACCTTCCTTTTCTTCTTCAGTTATATTGATCAACTGATATTACTGTCGATGTGCAAGACCCAATGGACCTCGGTTGTTTTAGCTTCTAGAGCAATGCCTTATTCACTAAGTCCCTCTGCATTGATGATTTAGTTTCTCTTGTTATCAATGATATGAATTTGTGCTTGTTTATATTTGTTGATAATGATGGGGATTAAGATATTTTATGCTAAAAACATAGCTTTGCTTGTTGTGTTTTTTATCTCGACCTCACCTTTCTTGATGAATATGGATATTTTATGGTGCAAAAGTTTGACACAACATCCCAGTTGGCATCAGTGAGAAACCTGCAAAACCATGGAAGATGGCAAACCAATAAATAATATCCATGATGACAGAGTCACTGAGGCTGAGGAACAAGCAGAACTATCAATGATACTAAATGGTTTTGATGAAAAATAAACCCACAAACAAATTAAAATAAAACTAAATATAGCATTTATATCATGCTTATTCATAGTCATAACCATATCTTAAGGGATTTACAATACCATATTCCTGACAGACAACTAAAATGGTGCATATAACGAGACAAGCAGCCTATTAGGCGCGTTATAATATTTTAGACAGAGACAAAATTGTCTACAACCCAGGGGACCTCCGAGCTTAACAATGTCAATGGCCAGAGGCTATACGCGGGGCTGCAGACCTGGGAAGTGACCCCACGCGTCACCACTCCAAACACTGGCCACGATCACGATTGTTTGACTCTCGTATGTAGCAAGTTGTGTTAACCACTGAGCTATCAACACAACGGCCCCCCTCCCCCCACTCCCTGTCTGAAAAAATATATGAAGAATAGAGGCGCTGGCACTGGAAAATAGATGACAATAAACAGAAAATAGTATACGCACAGTGCCGAGGTGAGTGAAAGCAATAGAAAGAGAGGAAAAAACAGGAAGTATTCCAAGGAGGGAACCAAGACCTGCCAAGGCACCCAACACCTAGCTACTTCCAGGACAGCAGGCCTACTAACTGAGCCATCCATCACTCTAAAAAGGTTTCAAGCCCAGTGATAAATTTGAGTTGCTGACCGTAACTTCAGCTGAAGAAACCCAGGCACAAGTAGCTCTGAACAAACATAAACAAACACCCTTTTGATGTTTTGAGGTGTGGCCAATGATCATCTCGCATACTAAAGCCGTTCAGAGGCACTTCATTCTATATTTCATTTATGGCCATTTAACTATTCCATTTACCTACTTATCAATCTTTCAGACCATCAAAGATGTCTTCATTCTGCATTCCATTCTAGATTTCATTTAAGGCCTTACCAACCAGCCCTCCCAACTCATGTTTCAATTTTCCAGACCATCATCAATCTCATTTTGCCTTCATCCTGCATTACATTCTTGATTTCATTTGAGGCCCTACCAACCAGCCATCCCAACTCACCTTGCTATTTTCCAGACCATCATCAATCTCACTCTGCCTTCATCCTGCATTACATTTTTTATTTCATTTAAGGCCCTGTCTAGGGTTCATCCCAACTCACCTATCAATTTTCCAGACCATCATTGACCTCACTCTGCCTTCATCCAACATATTTATAGCTTTTTGCATAGCCAGCTTGGTCTCAAGTTTCACCCCACTCAAGCCTTTTGAACAAAAAGAGAAAGCCAGCGAAGGTCAAGTATTCTGATCACAAATGGGCAATACAGGTTATGAAATATGGACATTTATATAGTGCTCGATCACTCTCATCATCATGAAATAAGTGCTTAACAGTAACAAATCCCTGTAAAATACATGATGACAATACAAACCATCTGTTACTTTCTTTTAGACAAGGTTGTTTGATCTACGTCCTCGGATTTAATTTGATTTAACAATCAGCTTTTGAAGGACCTGAAACTATAGAATTTAAACAATTTTAATCAAATAAAGAAGCACCTCTTTCCACGCCAGGCCAAACAAAATGTCTTAAAACTTAGAATCTAATTCAAAGACCAGTCAATCCATTTGAGGCTTTTTATTAAAAATCATGTCATTTTATTCAAAAACAGAAATGATAGACATAGCCCTCAGTCAGTCACAGGTTAAATATTCATTAAATTTACGGCTCAATGATTGCATTGTTTTCTTATCTTTCCTGTGTAAAGCTGTGGTAGCGGTAGCTTATAAGTTCATAATAATTGATTTTATTTTTTGTTTTTGAATTGCAAATTTATTTGATGACTAATTGTGTGTGTCTATAGGGAAACCCAACACATGGTGAAAATTTTCCAACCCCCTTTTTATTCCATAAAAAGAAAGCATATGTCTGTCTGATCATTTTAAACTTTATTTGAATCAATTTATTTGGTTCTAGCCAAAGTTATGAATTTTTATGTGATTAAAAATCGAAAAACCACATTTTGAGTAAACAGCTGTTAAACATTTCCCTTTTTGACTTTGACATCATCCCATTCCTCCTCACTTGGTTTATCTCAGAGAGTGAAATAGCTCTTGTACAAAATTAATAGCTTGTCAGTTTTAGGATTTTTCTCATCTCAAACTAAAACAAGCACAATTAGGGTGCTTCTTTTGTTGATATCTTTTGCTCTGTCTTCTGTCGAAGAACGACCGAATCGAAAAGACACCATCTTGAAGTCAAAACAATCAGTAACTAACCACAAATTTAGATGTTTTTTCACAACTCATAGTAAAAAAGTACGTTGTTTTAGCCATGTTTCAAGTGAAATATGTATTGAAAATGTAACTAACATGTTTTAAGGCCAGAAGAATGTATCGACAATCGTCAAGGGTGATCTCAGATCATTTTTTACGTGGAGGTTGAAACGGGTTTGCAGTCATTCAGTGTCAGTATGCGCAGACATTCTCACGCTCAAAGAAGGAAATGTATTTACATCACGTGAAAGAGCGTAAAATAACCTTTTCATTGATGTATGGTATGAAAGGGTTTGTCCGAAAATTTGCCTCGATCCACAAGGTGTAAAGTTGACCCAAACTTTTCCAAAATCAATATGAATTTTCATTTGACTGGTCTTGAAAATAAATTAATTTAAAATATTAAAAGTTAATATTTTGCAATAAAAATTTGTCAGAATGATCCAGATGCATTGTTTCAACAATTTTTGGTAAAAATACAATTTTCATGGATTCGACCGACGCACCTATTTTTGGCTGAATCTCGCTTCGACTACCTTTCACCATGCGACGGGTTTCTCTGCAGATCCACATGAGTAAGTTTAAAAAAAGATGTGCAAACAAATGAATCTGATTGAAAACAAACCTACTTGTAATTCAAAGAAGATCTAGACTGAGAAAAAAAAAAAGAATTTCAGTCTCTTAACATAATTTTGTAGCCAAAACAAGACCAGTATACATTGGGAAAGTTTACACGCTTTATAGCACAAAGGTCTTACCAAGAAGCCTGAGCAAAGACTGCACTGTTGTCGCATTAATGAACAAGGTAGCAACCACAATCAAAGACACATGGAACAGGACCTGAAAAATTAAAGATTGAATCGTACTTTTCTTTTAATCTCCCCCTCCGCGCCCTCTCTCTCTCTCTCTCTTTCTCTCATCTTGAAAGGTCATCAATGCAGATCTTTTTCATCAGGATTTCCACATTAATGCTGGCACAAATGCCAGTCCTATCTTGTCTGTAAGAGAAAACCTGAAAAATGGTGACATCTTCAATCGGCAGACAATCTGAAGTATTTAAATTCACCAGAAGGTAAATCCACCCGGTGGTAAATGGCTCATTTGTTTTTCTTAATGAGCAGATACCACCAAGGCAACAGCAACTATTGTTTGGTTTAAGATCGAGTAATACCTCATATGTATTGCTCATTATGCCAAGTTCAGACATGGTGGATTGATCATCTGCCTGCCTTCATTTGCTAAGGCGGTATGAAGGGATATGGATAACAAAACAAAACAAAACAAAACAGAAGGTATGTGATGCATATGATACAATTTTGCACTCAAGTGTCATTAGGCTTTCATTTTACAAGAGAGTCTATAAGGTTGATGAGATTCAACTTCAGTCAAAAGGTAAATCAGATCAATTCTCTCTTGATTTCAGCAGAAAAATTGTGACCCACTAACAGAGCTTGTTTTTTTTTTGTTTGTTAGGGTTTTTCGTTTTTTTCATTTTATAGCGCAGATGGTAGACCACCAAGGACAGTTGCAGGGTAAATGTTTTCATAGGTTGATTCAGGAACAAAACTATGGGAATTTTGTTCTTGCTGAGACACTAATGAAGCTTTATATCACCCCTTTGGCTTTACAACCCAACTATGAGATAACTGGGCGTAAAAGTTTGTTTGTTTATTGGTGGTTTTAGGGCACCACGACACACAAGGGTCACAGAGGCACCCGAGAGGAAAGTAAGATGACATTAGTTAAAAGAGCAGATAAATCTTGACTTTACCAGAGACATTTACACAGAAAGATGATTTACAGGGGAAAAGATATCATCTCTCACAGATTAGTGACAGAGAGATGATTTACATGGAAAAAAATTATCTCCCACAAACAAAAGACACACACAGACAAAGGCACAACAGGCAGAGCCAAGACTATCTAACAGAACACAAAATAGCGGTGCATGTGTGTTAGTGAAAGTGAGCACTCAGAGAGCTAGAAAAAACAAGACGATAGCTCTAGCTAAAATGTAAGAGAAAGAAGTAAATCCACTAAGGATAGTGGCGGCATAAATGTCTTCATCGGTTGATTCATGAGACACCAATGAAATTTTATTTTGCCCTTTTGGCTTTACAACCCAGCTATAAGGCAACTGGGTGTAAAAGGCCTGGGACCATGGGTGTAAAAGGTCAAGTATTTAGTTTATGTCCAACATTCATAAGTATATAGAAGAACAGACCACACATCAGGATCCTAACTTCAGTGCCAAATTGTATATTTCTATTGGTGAAAATGAACTGCATCTATTGAATGTATCATTGGACTTAAAGTAACTCTAAAACTAATGCCCAAACTATGAGCCTTGGGTATTAGTATCAAGCATACACCAGTAGTAGAGTTGATCTTCTAAAGTAGCTATTTTTAAAAGTAACCTTTGTATCTATTGAATTCCAGGTTTTAACTCAAACATGCCGTGGTGCAAAAACCAATAAACCTGATAACGTAACACTGCCTAAGGACGTCCATCCATAGAATAGCATACAGCACACAGCATGCAGCATGGAGCACACATCATACCTCCCACCAGATCAACAAAAGTGAACACAATGATCTGGAGTAGTACCCTCCATGAGCGGCATGTCGCAGCCCAAATTAAAAACTGTGTACTTTGAAGTGTTGCATTGTTCTTAATTTGAGAATGTGATGTGTGCCGTCTATGGAGGATCTGCCTGAAATGCAAGTGTTACAAATTTCCAGATTTTGACCTTACATGTAATCATGATCATAACAAGAAAAATTCTCTTGTTGCAATCACAGAAGGCATATATCAAACTGCACACCTCGTTCTTCACTGCAGTCTTATTGTTGTCAAAGGTTAGGAAGACGATGAGGGATAGGGCCAGACCCACTGCCCCACGCAGGCCACTCCATGAGGCCACCACCACGTCCTGCCACGTCATGTTGGGACCAATGCGGTTCAAGATAGGAACAAACAGCAAAAACGTCACCCCTCTGGCAGTGTGAAAAAAGACATTAGTAAATTAGTAGTCGAGCGCCAGCATTAATCTATAGAAAATTTCATTATCATATCACTTCCTCATGTTCAAGTACAGAAGACATTCTGCAAATTATCCAAAGCCAGTGTACCCGGGGCATAACAAGAACAAAATCCTGGGACCACATAACCCTAACTTTACAAGGTCTCCACTAGCCCTTAGTCAGAAAATAAAATGACTTTAAACTATCCTCCTTATTCTACCTTTCCCTAAACAATTCAGCACTAGCCTGTCTGACTGAGTTACTTCACTCATACCATCCAGCTGCTCCTCCAAGTCCCAACACATGAATATACACAAAGTGAAAAAGTGTTTGTCGACGCAGCACCAAGGTTACAGACCGACCTGCCTCTTCAGTCAAAGAAGTTACCAAATTTACAAGATAACCGCCTTTAATTAGGCCCCTAAAACCAATTTTTCAACATTTGTCTAAATTTGTACACCGTCTAAGACAAGAAAATAGCGTAGTGTGCGTGTGTTTGTGTATCTGTTTGTATGTATGTGTGTGTGTGTGAGAGAGAGAGAGAGAAAAAGGAAGGGAAGAAATGGCGAGACAGAAAGAAAGAAAGTTATAACCTACTATCTATGAAATGTTACTATGTTTTTTTGGGGAGTTTTTGTTGCTTTTTTAAGTACCCAACACAATTGTGTTCTTTAAGTTTGTATTATTGTCCGTGTATTGTGTATGTAGTACTGTGTGTACAAGCATGCAGGCACGTGTTTGAATGAGTGTGTGAATGTGTGTGTGTATGTGGGTGTGAATATGTGTGAGCATGTACAAATTTAAATGAAAATCCGTGTATTAATGAGTATATTTTGTTTAGAACTTTACTGTTTTCATTTTCGTTCAAGTGTTTTAAGCAGAAATGTGCATGTCTGCGTGCATGCATGTGCGTGTGCATGTTGTGTGTGTGTGTGCATGTCGTGTGTGAGTGTGTGTGTGCGTGTGTGTGTGAGTGCTTGTGTTTGTGTGAGTATGTGTGTGTGCATGCATGTGTGTGTGTATATTTGTGTGTGTGTGTGTGTGTGTATGTGTGTGTGTGTGCAGATGTAAATCCATTCATACATGTATTCAATCTAAGAAAAATTTACTTCGTGAATGATGCTATTTTAATCAGAAGTTTTTGTAAAGCGCATTAAGCAAATCTGGATATGCACTCTAGAAACTGATATTTATATTTATATTTACATATTTACTTCACTGAGCTAAAAGATTGTCAGCTAAGCAAAACTCAGCTTCTCCCTCTAGTGTCTGTGGTCCCGACAAAGGCATGTTCTTGCCGGCTTTAATTCCTCATGCTCATATCCCATTTAATGATTCAAGCAAATGAGGGAATTTTCATCCAATGATTCAAGTTGGGTTCAAAATCAAAATCATTCAATTTACTCAAAAAAGAAAAGGTAAAGTAGTTTAGTTTTGGAAAAAAAAATTGTCATTCATTGACTATTCTTTTTGGGCAAGGTGGCCAAATAGACAAGGATTTGCAATAACAACCCAAACGACTCAGGGTTGAGACTCGCTTTGGCACTTCATTGTAGTCTTCTTGGGCAAGAGATTTACCTCACAATACTCATTTTTATACTATGATAAGCGATTTCTATTAGCATCAATCTTAAGCCCAATCAAGACTAGAGACCGTCCCTTCTTGGGTGCCTATGCCATTGCAAAGACATGTTTGCAGTAGGGGAAGACAATTTTGAGTTGTACGTCACAATGCTCGCTTTTACACCATGATAAGCGATTTCTGTTGGCATCAATCTTAAGCTCAATCAAGACTCTAGAGACCGTCCTTTCTTGGGTGCCTATGCCACTGCAAAGACATGTTTGTAGTAGGGGAAGACAATTTTGTGTCGTTAGTCCCAATGCTCGCTTTTCCACCATGCTAAGTGATTTCTGTTGGCATCAATCTTAAGCCCTATAAAGGCTATAGAGACCGTCCCTTCTTGGGTGCCTATGCCATTGCAAAGACATGTTTGCAGTAGGGGAAGACAATTTTGTGTCGTAAGTCCCAATGCTCGCTTTTCCACCATGCTAAGTGATTTCTGTTGGCATCAATCTTAAGCCCTATAAAGGCTATAGAAACCGTCCCTTCTTGGATGCTGCAAATGTTTGCAAAAGGGCAGGCCATTTTTTTCTTGTAAGTATTCTTTGTTAAAAGGATGCAGGCATATTTTACATTGAATATTTCCTGTCCTTAAGTTATCACTAATAGTAAATATGGTTGGATATATTCATATTCTACATTGAATATCTCCTGTCCTTAAGTTATCATTAATAATAAACAAGGTTGGGTGCAGATTATCAAGATAAATCAATCTTTTGGTTGGAAAGAACATTTACAAAATATTCTTCACATTGAATGTGCAGGACCCAGTATAACTTTAAATATAATTTTTGAGCACCACCCCTAATGTATTGGCTTCAAAGTCTCAACAACAGCAAAAAATGTCTGAAGAAGCCGGGATGAACAATATAATATATGAAAGTTTACCTGATAATCTGGATCATGCAGTAAAGGATCATGAATATACTGATGTCGGCCAGCTTGGCGTGATACAGGACTTTCTTGGTGATGATGACGCCACACAGGGCAAAGATCATAGTGTTGGCCAAGAAGGACATAGTCTCCCAAAAGCTTCAGTTGGAATCCACATTCATACACCATCAATACCAATATAAATTCTGTTGAATGATCTCTCTATATAAAACCGAGTTCCTGTCTATCTATCTATCTATCCGTCTTACTGAGCAGTTTGTATTTCCAAAGCTATTGGTATTTGTGGCATATATTTTACTTGATGCATATGATCTGTGCATGTCTAAAAGGTGACTATTGGAACAAAAGCACAATAAATAAAAGCTGAGCCTCTTCCTTAAAAAACACCCAGCATCATTCTTGAGGGTATTATTTACACATAGCAGAAATGGGGCGATTACATATAATGACTAATACAAATGATTCCAATTTTACATTCCAACATAAACTGTGTGAAGCATCCCTCTACAAAACCTTTCATTTTTTATGTCAATGGCAAGGGAAATGTCATTGATCAAAAAGAAAGGCAATCTGCTAATGATAGAAAAAAATTCAAATGACATTTTTTTTTTAATCAGCATCATTGTATCTTCATTTAAGGACAAGATCAAAACTGTCAAGAATGGAGGTGAATCTCTGCAAACATATGCAAAGAAGCCCAGGCAGAAAAGTCGGATGACTATTCAGTGGAAAGGGTCTGAGTCAAGTATAAATAGATTTCTTTATTTCTCTGCCACTCAGGAGAGTCAAGTGTTAATAGATTTCTTTATTTCTCTGCCACTCAGGAAAGTAACTGCATCTCAGATCTTTAGTTTCATCATTGTTTTGGCTTATAGGTCATACATCCCCCCCCCCCCCCAAATGACCCCAAAGCAATGCAGTTGAAGATTGTTCATCACACAAACTTAATCGCAACCCTTTGAAAACAGATAATTTAGTGCATAGAAAGAGACTGACAATCAAACCTACTCATTAGTCAGATTTTTCACCCTTCATTTTCTCAATTTAGTCCTCCTACCAAAATCCATCTTCATCATTGACCCATGAAATAAAAAATAGAAAAAAGAATATGCAAAACTTCATTATCCAATTCCCTCAAGTCAAAGGGACTTGTCTTTGACTGTAGACCCTTCTGATGAAGCGTAACAGCTTATTTGAGAAGATAAACATTACAGCATGATCATTGCAAAAAACAAACAAAACAACAAAAAAAAACCTTCACCTGTGCTATACATTTTGTGGATGCCACATTAAATTATGAACATAAAAAAATAACCTAGTAGGAGAAAACAATAGTGTGTGAATGTACAGATGAAATGAGAGTGTGCCTCTTGGGTGTCTATTGATTTATTGATATGGGTTTTGATTGCAGACCATTTCGTTTATGTTTTATGATAGCAATTGTAAAGCGCAATGAACATATTTTGTTGTGGTAGGACGGAATAGAAATATCATCATCATCATCATCATCCTCTTACTCATCCTCCTCCTCATCATCATCATCATCCTCTTCATCATCATATTCATCATCATCATTATTAGAATCAAAATTCCTGAACTATCAATAAATCCTTGACAAAGATTAAAGATTCTTTATTGGCCCTGAGCTTTTTAGTTTCTTGGGTAGTTATGACTTGATGATAAAACATGAAAACCATAATTTGATTATGATAGCTCAGCTGAGGGATTACCGATGTAAGTAGGTCTCCACTTCAGGGCTGAAGCAGGTCTTGTGGCCCTTGATGACCACACCACAGGTGACGAGCGCGAGCACACCACTGACATCAAGTAACTCTTCTCCTGGCGCCGGTAACACAAAGGACAAGCGATTTTAATCATGGACACATTTTAATAAAAGGAACTAAGTGCGATCATGATCTTCATCATATGATTATTTTCATCACTTATAAGAAATAAAGACATACTGACGTTCAACTACTTGATGACAACAAGCACAAAACATTTTATAATTGTTTCTCTTCCAAAGACCTTCAACATCCTACAGATAAAAAACTGATTTTTTTTTTTCAGGTTGTTTGTTTGAAACCACCTTGAAATTCAATTTGAACAGGCACATCTATGATTTCCTTGTGTCCTAAAACAAAAAAAACCTACAAAATAAAATAAAACAAAAGGAAATTAACTTTAATTTTTACGTGTTCTAAAACAGAAAATTAAAAACTACAAAATAAAATAATACAAAACAGAAGGAACTTAAATTTTTCTTCTGTCCAAAAACCGAAGAAAAAACCCAGAAAAAAATAAAGAAAACTAGAATTTTTCTCTTGTGGCTGAGCAGTTCTTGATTTGATAATCTGTGATAATTTTAATATGTTCCAAACACACATATGGCCAGAAACTCTCAGGCTATTTGTACAATTCAAACCAATAGAATCCATTCAGTTCAATTTTTGTTCATTTGGAAGATAACTGCAACTTTGTGATCACTATCAATTTCTTAATTTAAAATAGGCTACACCTGAGCTCTAATAATTATAGCAGTTTGTTTATTTGTTTTGTTTTGTTATCCTTATCTTTGGCAAGAAATGAAGACAGGCAGATGATCAGTCCACCGTGCCTAATGAGCAATACATATGAGACATTACTCAATTATAGGCCAAACAATAGTTGCTGTTGCCTTGATGGTATCTGCTCATTGAAAAAGGCCAATGAGCCAATTTACTACAGGGCAAAGTTTGTTCATTACGGGTAGATAAAACTTTGTGATGAATGCACAAAGAAGTGTTAAAAATCCACTCAAATCTCAGCTTATAAAGCTGATTTTTTAATATCTTTTTTTAAAAAAGATAATAAGCTTGTTCTTTTTAACACCTTGTAATCTTTATTCTTTATCTATTGAACACCCATGTCCAAAAATCAAAAGAGGAAGATTATAAAATAAAAGGTTACCAATGTAGAATGTGAGGTAAGAGACGAACAGGGTGATGGAAATCTCAGTCAGGCTCTCATTGAAGGTCCAGTTGAGCCAAAAGACAGATATTTTGGCCACAATGTATCCAAGAAGAGCTCCAAAGACAGACTTTACAAACACAAGGAGTGTCAGGTGGAGCATGAATTCCAGCATGCCTTCAAAAACAGAATTAAATAATAATAACAATAATAATGATAATAATAATAATAATAATAATAATAATAATCTTTATCGTCCTTTTTCAGACAATTCAAAAGAAATTTTACATCTGTTTTCATTTGCAGAAACAAAAGTGATTTTAATACAAGGAAAGAAAAACAGTGTGTAAAGGGATAAGAAAAAGTGAAATCTGCTAATGAAAATATCACTAAGTCTATAAAGGGATTTCAAAAAGTTTAAAATGACAGATCATGCAAAAGCAAAATTCCCCAATCACTCTCCTTCATACTCTTTTACTAATACTAATAAACAAACAAACAAGATCATTATTTTGAAATGACTTTGTTAATGAGCTTAATTCCCTGTGAGATAAACATCGATTTGTGTTGGTTTTTCCTGCACTTGACTTCACGATACCTTCTTCATGATGGAAGTAAGGTAAATTCTGTATTTAGAGGATGTTTGTTTTAATCAAGAATTCGAGCACTTTCCTCTCTACTGCTATGTTATAATAATCATCAATACCTCTTAAGTTTTTGTTTATGATTTTTCCAGCTTCTTTAACAAGTCTCTGTAACTTAGTTTTCTCTTTCACTCCAGAACATCCATACCACACAATCATACTGAAAGTAATAATACTTAACAAAAGCGATTGATATACCTGTTTCATTGTATTTGTGCTTGTCTTTCTAATCACTACTACAAAACTGACACAGTCAATTATCATCAACAGTGTTAACTCATAAAAATTTGACCAGGGGTTTGGTGTGTCTCCAGGCTCTGTTTTGGGACCACTACTCCACACACTCTACACCAAACCATTAGCTGTGTGAAACATGACACAAAGTACCATATTATATTTACAATATCCAGCACTACAGTTCCACCAATCCACTTGAATTAAATCATTTGATGAAAGAAATGGAAAAATGCATCAAAGAATTCAAGCCATGGATGGATACCAACAAACTAAAAATGGACAAAGATAAAACCAAGATTCTATTGTGGGACCCCCAAAGCAGAACTACAATAAATGATTCCTTTCTAACGATTGATGGTGAAAGAATCAAATTAAGTGACAAAGCAAAAAATCTTTGTGTTTATTTCGATTCATCATTGTCCATGGTGCCACAAATTAATAAAGAAAAAAAACTCAGCCACCTTTTTCCACAAAAAAAAGTTCACAAAAGTTTTTATTCGTAGTTTGAAAGAAAAAAGATGTAAATTTTTTTCCTGTAATGATCATATTTAAAGTTTTGCTAGACTTGGACCTAAAACAACTCCATTCTTTTGATAACCCACAAAAGACAATAATTTCAGAAGATAAAAGACACTCAGAGCTGGGGCTGCAAAACTAGCATGAGGATAAATGGAAAGAAATCCAAAACAATGACTTGGAGTGAAATTACTAAACAGGACATTTTGATGAATGTGAAAGCCTTAGAAAAATGTTGGCAGTTTTAGCTACCTTAGAGGGTTTGCAAACCAGACCTAGATGTAACAAATGATATATAATGGAAAAATAGAGGAGCCAGAGGGGCTTTCACAGGACTTGTGAAAGGAACAGGAGAGAAACCCTTGCCAGCACCAAAATAATAATCTTGCTGTTAAAAGAGTTGTCGGTTTCATTACACATGGATGTGAAACCTTGTTTTAGATGAACAAAGAGAAACACATTCATACACAAGTATTCATGAAGAATTTTTAAGATCTTTTACTTAGGACACTGATTTCCAAACCTTCATTACAGGCCATTTCCTCAACGTCTTCCCTTGACTGTCCTCATTCTTTCACATCCATTGAAACAGTCCTCCTCTAAGTCATTTCTGATTGAATTCTCTTTCTTTTTCCAGGTGGTTTCTACTTTCAGACTTGGTGTGGAAATTTATCCGTTTTCATGTGTGCTACGTGTCCAAACCACCTTAACTTCCTTCCTGGACTACTGATATAATTTTTCTTGCTCCAGTTGTTCTTTCCATTAGTTCTTTTTTTCTAATCTTGTCTTTCCATTTATTATTCAGCACTTACATGGGCAGCTTCTAAATGCATTTGAATTCTTCAAATCCTCATTGACAAATTTCTCTTCCACAGATAAGTAATAGCACTACTGTTGCGTTACAAATCTTTCATTGTGTGTTCCTGTTAAGGAGATTTGATTTGAAAATATGCTACTATTTGCCAGAAGCAGCAATTGCTTTCCCCATTCATGTCCTCATCTGTTGCCTCTCAAGTATAAGAAAGTTCAAGTTTTTTTTAACATAGTTTACTTTGTCCAGCCTTTAGTTTACCTATATCTGTCACCATGTTCCAATGGTGGGCCTACACGGTGCATCACATTTGTTTGTTTGTTTATTGGAGGTTTTAGGGCCCCACGACACACAAGGGTCATAGAGGAGTCCAGAGGAAAGTAAGATGATAGAATTAGTTAAAAGAGGGAACAGATCAAACCACAAACAGCAGAGAGA
>JBCIKM010177186.1:2677-13111 GCA_039654465.1 Melibe viridis | reverse complement strand
TTCGCCGTTCATGGGATTCGAACCCGGACCTTTCACTTGAGAGGCGAGCACCGTACCTCTCTGCCACATACGCCCTTCCTTTCCCCTTCATCTTTTTGTTTGTTTGTTTGTTTTCTCTCATTAACAGACAGGTAGGACAAGAAGAGATTGCCTCCATACCTTTCATTAACTAAATAACGGAGAAAGTTTCTCCTTGACGTCCGCGCTCTTTTTATACACCTGCTACCTTCTCCGACTGAAGCCTTCAAGGAGGAGGTGTGGAGACGGACCTCATCCCTCACTGTCCTCACAAAAATGAGGTCCATCACCTGTCCAGAAACTGCTGTTTCTCCTCCTCCTGCTCATTCTCTCTCCGGATCTATGGCACTAGACATACCCAGATTATGACAATCAAAGAAAACGATGGATGTAAGGTACAGTGTCAAAGTGAGTCAAAGCTGTTAGATTTCAGCCCTTTGTTTTTTCCTTGTTGGACTTCAGTTCATATTATTATGTGAAGCATTGTCAAATTGATAAACAATGGGCCCATGTCATAATATTATGTAGAAATTCACTATGCTTTAATTTGATATGGTAACAAAATATCCACAAAATGTTGCTTTGTTGGATTGAAATTTCTTCTTAAAACGAACCTGAAATTACTTGTGAGGTGGATTTGAATTAAAGATGAGCGCCCGATGATGTAAAATCAGTAATAATTGAAGAAAGGTAATCTCGCCAATCCGTCAGATGTCATTTTACTAATTGAAAAATAATGTTAAAAAATAAATTCCCTTTATTTGAATTCATAGGACAACTTTTGTTCATCTACCAAAAAACAATCCAAAGGGAAGACTGTGGCAATCCAGGAGCCCCGTGCAATGTGTTTGTTACGAAGGACGCGATTGGAATCGAACAGGCGATGTCCAGGTAGCTACGACACGGAAATTCAACGTCCCAACACATGAGCCACAATACCTACAAAACAAACACACAAAATGAACACGCAAACAAACACAGCCAGGCAAAACAAAATCTCTCATCTAAAAAAACAAACAACAAAAATACAAAAAGCACACACACACACACACACAGTTACTAACACACACTACTGTCACACACACAAGCACACCTGAGACAGGTGACGGATGACACGAGAGTTGACGAGAGTGAAACGCTTCCTTGTTTTATTTCTTTGAAGAACAGTTTACCTGTGTTTTGATGGCCTATGCTCCCTGCTTTCGGGAATTAACGGTAATCTTTTTTGTTTAAAACAGTTAAATAGGGTCATGAATATCCTTAGACGAGAAGTTTGAGTTCCTCTACTAGTATTAACATCATCTTCAATACTTTCTTTCGAATAGAGAACTTATTCGCGGGTTTATAGGAGTCCAGTCTCAGGATAAAGAAAATGATATATAAACAACTATCTACATTACCTATACTGCCAGATTGGGAACACAATAAACATTCAGGTCAAAGTCTTATCAAATTCGTACTAGAAAAGGAGTAATCTTTTTCTCTTTTAAACAAAAACACCAGATCAGTGGATTATTTTGTTGGCTTCATTTGAACTACCTAAAGGAAATGTAGCACAGAGGCAAGCAATAAAAAGTTTTCAGGTCTTGGAATGGATATCCAGACTTCCCAATTAATTCTTGTAATGATTATTTGACAGATATTCTCCATGAAGACCATACCAGGGGTTGTATTTGGGGAAAACGAAACAAAAACAACAACAAACCTGTAGAACTCCACCTGAACTGATTGAGGGGGTTTTTGAGGACAGAATGTAAGGTTAATATAGAATCATTTTGACTCCTTTTGTTTTCACAATCTCAGCCAAAAACACCAAGTGGAGGTGAGAATTCATACATTTTGGGATGTCAGTAAAGAGGGATTTACATTATGATTTCACCATCGCATCCCCAAAGTATCATCTTTTTTTTGAAAGAGGATAAAAAGTTGAACAGATAGGGATAAGATAATCAAAATGTAAATAAACCAATTAATAGAATTGAATTTGAAAAAAGCTCTACACATTTATCAAGCTTACAAACATTGTAAGCTACAAGTATTTATTATTTCATGTTCTTTTTCTTGAAGGGAATAATTTTTTCAATGAAGAATATTTTTTGCCTATTATTTAGCTTCTGAGAGAAAAAATTATTTTAACTCCAGAATTCTTCATTTGGATATTTTTTTTTTTTTAATGAGAAACCATTCCAAAGGAGTAAAAGTAGAAAAAAGCCAAAGTTTTGGCATGCAAGTGAACTCATTTACTCCGGAAATGAATAAAATCATACAGTATTGAAACAATATGATATATGTTCTCAGAAACTTATCTCTGTAATTTAAAAGTAAGCAACCTAGTTTTCAGCCATAGTTTTTCCTACTCCCATTTCCCTATTATTGATCCATCAGAACTGAAATAGTGCAGGCTCGTAGACTAAATTGTGTTGGTTTTTTTTTTACTGAAATTTGTGATCGATATTTGTTTTATTTTTTTTCTTCCACAGGTCATTTTCAACTAAAGAGTTTTTTGAAATGCCAATTCAAAAGATGTGATTAATTGTGCTTCAAAATCCATCCTTCACACACCGATATGAAAGTCTTATTGCCATTTCTACTGTTCGGGGTTGTGACCAGTTTCAATCCTATCACCCCTCCTCCACGCAAAGGGAATCTTCCCCAAATTGCAAATGGCCGAATTTATTACCTAGATCATATTCCTAGACATTGTCAGCCACCTATCATCGATAGGTTTCCTGGTGGCCGTGAAATCAAGGATAATAGAGCTTTGATACGAAAAGACAGTCCTCATGAAATTCGGGGAAATATTGAGATTGCTTCGACAGGATGTCTTTACATTGAACCTGGCACTGAGTTGAGGTTTGCAGCTGGCTTTGGGATCATTGTTAATGGGACACTCATAGCACGGGTATGTTGATCAAAAATGATAATGTTGTTATATCAAATTATATTGTTGTGTGACTTTTGACTCATTTCCAGTTCTCAATTTATAAATTTATAAATCTCTCTTCGAGATTTTGTTCTTGAAATGTAAAAATAGATATCTGATGATCCTTGAAGGGATGATAAAATTAATACAAAGAAATCTTCAATCAATCAACAAAGAGGCTTGAATCTCCTTCACTCCTCTGTTTTCACTGCTATTTTACTCACTGTTCCTGCGCACCCCTCCACAAAGTTGCATTTATAACTCAACTCATGGAAAGCAAAATGTGACGGGTTTGGAAGATTCCACATAGAGAAAAACAGAGTTAAACTACAATCTTCTGCAACTTCTCAATGGTTGTACCTACATTACATGGAAGCTTCCATACCCGTCGCTATTTGCTTTCCATATACAGCATCGGCCAGCCTCCGTTCTATAACTCAACTCATGATTAAACTCCACAGCCCTGTTCATTTGATTCCAAAACATTCTTATGTAGTTCAAGGCAGTGGAGGATGAATTTTATGAAATTAGATAAATGATGAACCACATGCTTCTTACTTCATTAATTTGTTTTATAATTTTAAGTGGCTACAAGCAATGAAGAATCTTATTTTAGTTAGACCACCAATAGCATGAGTGTCCATTTGAAAAAAAAAAAAAAAAAAAAAAAAGATTAAATTTCATTTTAAAAGAAAACCATATATATATAATACATCTTATAAAATTCCTCTTCTACTATTAGGGAAGTGACCAGCCAGGAGAGCGGATTGTCATGACCAAACTGAGTGACCAGAATCTGCATGAGGTCAGTGGGAATTGGCAGGACGACGCCCGCCTTAGCATGGGCAACACCACCAAAGATGGCCGTCTGGACCTCAAGTACTCTGGGAGATGGAGAGCCGTGTGCACAAACTACAACAAGTCAGTCCCTTGTTTTCTGTCTCTTCTCCTTGTCTTATTTCTTGGAAGATTTGGTCCAACAAAATCACCCGCTATAGCTATCTACTAAACAGCTTTGCTGTTTCTGATTTTTTAAATTTTATTCTCTTCAATTGAGTTGTTTTAGTTTTACTCCTGATTTCATTTTTCTCTATCTTCTGTCTTATGAAGGTAGACCACTTGCAAACAGCAAATTAAACAAAGAAATTTGCTGCAACTTTTCAATGGATGTACCTACATTACGTGTACAATCCAAGAGATTTTGTTTTGTTTTGTTCAGCTCGGTAATATATTTTTTTTCTTCTGAACAGTTTTACAGCTATTGATGCCAACGTTACTTGTCGACATTTGGGTTTTCTGAAAGGCAACTTCACGTATCATTCATATGCACGTAACCTGACGGATTACATACTGTGGGAGAAGCCAGACTGTCGGGGTAGTGAGAACAGCTTGTTTGACTGTCCTGGCATTAATGCCATCAAGACAGGACGGCACATTTGCGGTAAGTTTATTGAAAATGCTCTTTTCCTTATATCAGAAATGAATCATTTCAAAATTTTCATGGTTTGCTTGCTCAGGAAGCTATTTCCTAATGTAGTGTTTTTACCTTTGCCTCTGTCACCACCACCTTACATATATTACTTGCAATGGGCTTTATTAATACTTTTATTTCAGTGTGATTATTTAAAGTGTCTTTTATGAAAGGTAAAGAGGTTAATAATGCAAATGCTATTGCCCTGTCTGTTGCTATTGTTTTTCATATGCTATTATTATATTTTTTCATCCCTCTCTGTGTTTGTGTATTGTTGGGCTCATCTAGATGGCCAGCAGGTGGTGGGGTTCTCCTGCGAGGGTTTGAGACCTGGCCTGGCAGAGGACCACTGGCGTGGCATCGACTTCTACAATTCCACAAAGGCTGGACGGTATCAGGTATGTTAGAAAGACAGCTTTTCTCTAACGCACAAGATTCTGGCAGGTCTTCCTCAATTCAGCCCTTTCCATTTCAGCTGCTCTCACCTATTGATGATAATTTTATAATAGATTTAATGATTATGAAATGTTTTAATAAAGATTGTAAGGCCATGTGACCCAGGTCAATGTTTGATTTGGTCTAAGTGTGTGACTTAACTTAATTTTGGTGTATCAGATCCAAGGCAACTATGTTGTGTACATGGACGAGTCGGACTCATTCTTGGAATATCTGGACATTCTCTACCCGGGGCTGGACATCTTCCATGGACAGACGGATGAATACGGCGTCTACTACCAGAAGGCGGCCATTAGTGCCAGTCCCTTGGTGCCTCGCATCGACAATGTCACCGTCCTGTATGGTGCCTATGACGCCATCAACTTCACAGAGGTCACCAGCCCCATCTGGATTGCAAATTCAACTTTTTCACACAACAGAGGTAATTGAACGTGCTTAGTTTAGTACTCTCTAGCTATTGCAGTTTTATACTCTGCTGGTTTAATATTGAGATGAAACTAGACTGATTCAGTGCTCTCACACATCCTTTGCTAGATAGAGAGGAAACTTCTATGCTGAAATACTGTTCCAGATTATTTTAGAGATTTATGCTAAACTGAAATAATTCAACACTATTGTACATCTTGTGTATGATAGAGAGGTCAGAGGAAACTGAAATAACAAAACACTTGTACACATCTTTTGTGAGATAGAGAGTGTATTGGTCCTCATTCTATCTGGTAGTGTCACTTTGCCTAACATAGTTCCAGTTTTTAGGGCTGGATAGTTAAAAAGAGGAGGTTCTTCAATTGCCTTATTGCTTATTATGTATTTATCTTTCAAATACAGACACAGTCTGATTGTTTTGTGGTCCCTCCATGATTTAAAATGAAACAAAATAAAAATTGAGAAAAAATTTGAAGGAGTTTCAGTCTCATTCGCAGGAATATCATCAACAAAATTCTCCAAAGTAAAATGAAATTAATGATGTGATTTTATAGTGAATCACTTTAAGTAGGACAGTTTTTGCTGCAAAACAAACTTTGTTTTCTAGTAAGGTCTTTCTGGTTATATGATTGATGCAGGTTATGGCATGTTCATCCAATCGTCTGTGGGCCACACTCTGATCAACAGCACAGAAGTCAGCCATAATTGGGGTGACGGCATCAAATTCTACCTCAGCAATCTCACCATCTTTGATTTCCGCAAGAAGTTTCCCCCTGAACAGTCCCTGTGCGAGCAGGCTGACATGCGCAGCCAGATTTTTCCCATCTACCAACACCTGGACCTGGTCCAGGTCAACGGGGACAAGCGCGTCAAGCTGCCTGTGGGAGGATACTGTGATAGGGTAAGATTACCCCCTTTTCCATCCATGCCCATTCTCTCCCATCCCCCTCATATAGAAGATAAAAGGTTTTGAGGATTTTTTTTTTTTTTTTTTTCTGGGAAGTATTGAGTTGCAGGGGTGTTAACTTGCCAAACTTCCGTTTGTAAGTTTGCCTTGCTGTGAGAAATGTCAGTGTTTTTTTTGTTTTGTTTTGTTGTTTTTTTTTGGTGTTTTTTTTTGGGGGGGGGGGGGTTGTCTTTTGTTGTTGTTTTATTTTGTACAAGGCAAATCTCTCCAGATGTTATGGCTTAACTTGTAAGTTCAATCCAAAATATATATTTTTTTTTGCTCACAAGTTCATAACCGGTTTTAGAATGGAAGTGCTTTTGCTTAACATTATGTGTTTTGTAAACATGTAATACTTTGGATTCATTTTTAATGGTTCTAGTTATCGTTAAATTTTTACAGCCTGCAAACTTCACTCTCAGTGTGCAGCATACAAAGAAAATTTTCACGCCAACCAGCTGAGTATTCTGCAGCGCTCTGTGATAAAGCTTTAGTAGAAGGCACCTCAGCAATTCCTGTTTTATGACCAGAGATGTCTCTTTTAGAGTTTTGTATGATATAGATTTGTACATGAAGACGACATCTCGAGAAACTAGAATGTTTATCTCAGACATTGGGACAGAGTAAAAGGATTCTATCAAATGCATGATCTAGATCTGTACATGATGATGACATCTTGAGAAACAAGAATGTTTGTCTCAGACATTGGGACAGTGTAAAAAAGATTCCATAAAATGCAGGGTGTAATCTTTTTCTTCGGAAGGATGCAGGAAATTATTGAAAAGCTTTTACTTTCAAGCTTATCAAATCTTTTCTATCCCAGTTCTAGTATGCTTTCAGTAATAGTAACTTTTTTTCCTGTATTCCCAAAACCTACCATGTCGAAGAATGCATGCGAATCAGCACATTTGTTAATCAACTTTTTGTGGACTCATTTGCCTAGTTGGTGAGACATTGTACTCTAATGCTGAAAAGCGTGGGTGCAGTTGCTGCTAGTGCTATCAAGCCACCCACACTGCAGCGCTGTACTGAGGCTCCCACCTTGGTTGTCCTAGTCTTCCCTTTGGACTGCTCCAGAAGCCTATTTCTCACTCAGGACGAACAAAGGGAATTTCATTCATTTTATTTTGTGTTTTTATTTATTTCCTTTATTTATTCATTTTTCTTTTATTTCATTTTTATTTATCTATTTCTTTAAAAATTATTTTATTTATATTTTTATTTATTTTTAATCTATTTCTTTTAAGTGAATTTTTTCCCCTATTTTCTGTATTCCTCAGACCTACACTGTCACAGAAGGCATGCGCATTGGTATCCATTTCCTCATACTGGAAAGAGACCCCATGGCCTCTGGAGAATTTATCTTTCGTGACGGTAACTTTGAGATGGATCCCATCCCGGTGCACAATGGATCCTTTCCACAATCCATCACCACTCGTTCCAATGTCCTGCGGCTCCGGTTTAACTACAAAGTGCCCAGGGATCTCATCTGCAAAGATTTCCCTCCCTGCATTCGCTTCCTGATAGAGTTAACTGCCTCTTACGGTAATTGGATTGTCATTAATAATGTTTGGATACAATTTGGTTTGCTTACTTCGATTTCTTTTTCTCAAACAAGCATGAGGGAAGAAAAAAGGGAATAGGAGTTTTGACAGTTTTATCAAACTTTCTGTCTTCACTTAGATAAAAATTAAATCATCATCATCATCATCATCATCATCTAGCATGACCTTGAAAGGTTGCTGCTATCCAAACCCTTAGACAAAAGTCATCCCTGTTGCTGCTAGCAGTCCAATATTTCTCCTGTCTACTCCTCCCTTTATGTCGTCACTCCACCCAGGCAGCATCCAGGCTCCCAATATCTCTTTGTCTATGCTGTTGGGGCATCTGTAAATGTGTTCAAAACACTGCATTTTTCTTCTGTTTATCCGATTCAGAAGTTATCAATGTTTATGCTTTTTCTTATATGTGGATCTTTTTATTTCCATGACATTTTGAGAATTAGCTGATGACATTTTAGTTTGAAAGTATTTACCCATTTCTCATTGCCCTTGCCAGTGTTCCAGCTTTCAGACTTATATGTGGCAATCGGAAATGTACATGCTCTAGGTTTTGTGAACTTAACACTATCGCTTTCTACTTTTAATAAGTCTTTCATCTGTTGCATTATTAATGTGAGCAGTGGCAAGGAGGAATGTTATGTCATCATCAGTGGCCCCAAAAAATGGAATGTGTCAGCAACATTGTATTCCTCGGTGCCAGAGTTAATAACTAAGGAGGCACCAAAAATACAATAAGAAAACAAAGTCTAATACTAGAGTTACTTGTAAATTAATGAAACACCAGTACTCTTCATTGAAGCCAGATTGCAGGATTTTGCCTGAATTTCAGGAATCATAGAGCTGCTGGGGAAGACTTTTTAGGAATTAGAATTTTGAATTTTGAAGTAAATATAAAGAAAAAAAGTAGCAATGTTCAACAATGAAAAACCTATAGACTAATGGTCTCAGGATTCATATAGACTAAGCACTGACACCCTCAGTGCTCTTTTCAAATTATGCCTCATTTGGTTACTTTCTATCCTGTTTCTTCGCAGATGTTGAAGAAGAGTTCCGTTTACTGATGTCCTCTGTCCACAACAACGTGGGCTATGGTGTGAACATACAGGACATTCGTAGCAAAGTGCGCATCAGCAACGAGACAGTCGTCTCTCACAACCAGTTTGGTGCTGGAATTCGTGTCTACCGAGGCGCTGGTGAGATTGTTGTCAATGGGACGCGGCTTGAAGGCAATGCAGACGCTGGTATCAACATCACTTATGCTGGGGGATTTCAGCTGATTAACAACACAGTCATGGAAGCCAATAAAGGCTACGGAGTGATCACAGAGTACCTGCAGTTCAACAGTACTAGGATTGAAAAAGAAAATCGAGTCGAGATTGTGCGATCAAATTTCACGTGGAATGAACTGATTGGACTGAGAATGGGGAACTACTGCAAAGCAGGTGATGTCAAAGTCAACGAGAGCTACTTTGCTTTTAACTATGATGAAGCGTTTGAATATCTGTCATGCAATATCAGCACTCCTCACCAGCGACGACTGCGAATAGAATTCAATAGGTTTGAGAAGAATTTTCGGCATGCCCTGTTCATCCATCCCTTCCTCAACACACATGGGATTATGACCAACAACACATTTGAAAACCACAGCCTGGCTGCTGTACGCATCGATAATGGCTACAATCTGCTCATTAGCCGCTGGTATCGGAATTTTCCAGTAGATTTCCATATCTTTGAGAATAGATTTTTGCACAATCGTGGTAGATATGCCCTGAGTCTTCGTCTGACTCAGCACAGTGGTAAGCAGCAGATTTTGTGCAAATTCAACTACTTTGAGGACAACGAGATCAACAACACTTTTTTGTACCTTCAGCCGAGGAGCAAAGCCAACGCTGTGGTAGTTGTGTCATCCAGTAACGTTAAATTTATCCGTAATTACATTAACAACCCGGAGTCTGTGCGAGAGTTGTCTACACACCTGGTGGATCCCTCAGTCGTCATCGACGCGTCAGAGAATTTCTGGGGCTTCGAGGTCAACCGGCAAGAGGACTTCCGGTCCATTTACAAGTCTATCTTTGACCAGGTAAGGAACTCCTCCTTCACTCTTCTCTGTTATTGGACATTTTGTTTTACATCTTAGTTGTACAGTGAGGTTTTTATGTGTGTGTTGGGTGGATGGAGGGAAGAGGCTTTCGTGTAAGACTTTGGTGTAGAAAAAGAAGAAAGGAGGGCATCATATGATACCAAACAATAATTCCTTCTGGGTTTTTTTTCTGTTTATTTGTTTATTTTTTTTTGTCATTTTACAAAGAATTTGGTTTTGCATTTCACCAGGGCTCTCTTTTTGCAACCATAAAAACTACTAACCTGTTTTCTGTTCACTCAGAACTGGTCCTGTGTGTGCTTGTTACAATGAATCGGTGTTCATCACTCTTTTTGAAGTTTGTGGTTCACAGCTTCTATGTCACTTGGTATCCAGAAGGTCTGAATGACTTGGTATCCAGTAGGTCTGAATGACTTGGTATCCAGAAGGTCTGAATGACTTGGTATCCAGAAGATCTGAATGACTTGGTATCCAGAAGGTCTGAATGACTTGGTATCCAGAAGGTCTGAATGACTTGGTATCCAGAAGGTC
>JBCIKM010177075.1:0-13111 GCA_039654465.1 Melibe viridis | reverse complement strand
TTGTAAAAGGTCGTGGTTTTTACCCTAGCCCTTTGTTCCTCTAAGGGAATCCATCGTAGCCTTTCCATGTTAGTTTTCACTCATATCATTATTTACCAATAAAAATCAAACTGCGCCACATATAAAAAGCAAAATGGTTTAACTTAAGAAATGGAGCAAATTAAAAAAAAAAAAAGGTTTAAATAAAACAAATAAACAAGCAGCAACCAAGCCTTGTGTAAATCTCCCCATTTGTCATTTTTTGTTACTGAAATTTTTTTATTTTTTTTATTAAAGCTATGCTTTTTTTTAACCTAATGCATTATCTTGCTGGATTAGAATATTAGTCTAGTTTTTTTTTTTATCTGAACAAATTCACTTCACACCACCCTGAAGTTTTCAGCCAGCTTCAAAAATAGCAAGAAGGAGCAACCGTTAATTGCACCATCCATTCTTATTATAAGGGCAGGTAATTTTAGGGGGGAAAAAAACTTGAAGTAACTTGAATGAGTGTTAGTAAAAAATCCAACAAGACAGCATGCCATCATTTTGAATTCGACAATCTTTTTTTTCATTTCTTCAAATTAACTTAAAAAAATTTCATGCATCATTTAGAATGACTATGAAGTTAATTATGTGTACTCTCAGGCTTAGTAAAAAGGTTCACAAAATTAGAATTTCATAAAACCATGTTATAGAGGATGTCAAAATTGTATAGAATCAGGCACAAGCAAAATAAAGGCAGTAGCAGTAAAGCAACAGAAAATAAATAAAATAAAAATAAAAAAATAAAACAAAAAAAAAATAAAACAAAACAAAAAATCAAACAAAACAAAAAATCAAACTAAAATGGAACAAAAATTAAAGCAGCTGAACATAACTCTAAAAAAAAAAAAAAAAGGTTATTCAGACAAAGCAATGATACTTTACCAAGGACTGTAAAAACAGGAAGAAAAACTGATTAGCTACTTGGGATCGCAGACAAAGACATCAAGTGCATAGTATATCAATCAATTTCTATTAACGTCGACAATAAATGTGTTCAAAATATCAGGCAATCATGTTGATAAAAGAGAAGAAAAAAAACTACCAAGGAATCGTGCAGTATAAAATTAATTTAAAAAAAAAAAACAGCTGTAAAAGTGCTTGAGCAGAGTGATTTAATGAAATTAAGAATGCAGCCACTTAGTGCGGATAACTAATCTACAACAAACAAACACAGTTACAGCGCTTGTTTTGTTTTTTTAGTTGATAATTTACATTAACAATCAAGGTTTTTTGTCTTCCATTAAATTGTGACCCTCATGTGAAGAGGTAAAGTGATGGATATCAACTCAACAAGTCATGCGTGTAGCGTGTAGTCTCTGGTGAGAGCGCTTCTCATCCAGATCAGTGCTGGCCTGCTTCTTGCCTTTGGTGTCCATTTCAACTCATGACTTTGTAGTGCAAAATAACAATCAGACATGATGATTCCTGTAGGATTGCTGTTTTTGTTTTGTTGTTTTTTCTCCATTAAACTTTTACCACAGCACCAAGACTCATCATCTATCAATACCCTAGGAAACTTGCAAACTTAAGTGGAATACTAAGTTTCGTCTACAAGAGCTACGAAACATCGCTCACAGTAGAATCACATGCAGGTCCAGTACATGAAGAATGATGGGAAAATAATGAAGCTCATAGGACTCTCGACCCAGCTGGGGCAAGGCAGTGAGTCAAAGTTCATGTGTGTTCCAAACTATTTTAAGTAGTTGCTCTTGATTTATCTATTGGTAGTATGTTCATTCAATCTCTTTCAGAGTAAATTGTATTCTTCTGAAAAGTGGACTGTGAAATGAGGGACCAAAATTAGAAACAGGACTGGGATGAATGAGCTTTTCAACAGTCATTTTATAGATTTTAGGGCAGAACCTGGGCATGTTCATTAATTCTGTGATGAAAACCTTGCCTTTATTAATTAAGCCTGTAAAAGTTCAACAGCCAAAAACAAGTGAGTGAAAAACACTGGTATTTTAAAATCAGAAATAAAGAAATTGAGATTTGTGTAAATATGTGTGTATGAGAATTGCTTACTTTTTCTGTAGGACAGCACGTATCCCGTCAAAATGCCGTTTGGTTCGGAGGGAGGCTTCCACTCCAGCTGTATGTGGTTGGTGCCACGGTAAATGGCATTCAGGAAGGCAACCTTTCCGGGAACTGAAAACAAATGGCAACAGAGAAGAGATGATTTACATAATAGCCATGTAGTGTTAACTTATGAATATGGGCATCAGTATCTTAAGAAAATGATTCCTGCAAACCCAGTTCACCATTTGTTAAATTCTTGCAAAGCAGTAAGTATAATAAAAAAAAAACTCTGTTACATCAATGACTCATTCAGGCAAGATTCCAGCAAAGCACAATCATAACAAACGATATTGTGACATCCATGCTTATGAACAAAACTTTTTGCTCAGGTAATTTACTCTACACCAATTTGGTCACTTTAGTCAGACCTGAAGGCTACATCTCTCTTCAACACAGTACTGTGTAATTCTATGCAAAAGCAGTCAGGCAGAGCCATGAAAGCAGAAAATCTCAGGCTCAAATCCTGAAAAGAGCGGATGTCTTTCCCTCTCTCTACATTGTTTGAATACTTTTGACTTTGGAACTATTCAACAACACAACCCTTGCTTAAACCACACCTAAAATGCCGCCATTGCTTTTCAAAGTAAGTCTAATCATGCAGAGCATTGCTTAGCAATGTGGGCAATTATAATAATTCCTCTTAATCCCCCCTCCACCCCCATCCCCATCCCCCTAGCCCCTCCCTTGCTGCTCTGATATTTCTTGCATTGTTCCAGTCATCTTGTATTTGTTACGAATTCGTTTGGTCTTTGCTTGTAACGTTCACGTGCTTTGGTGTCCGTGAACCTGTCATTTGTACAATCTATTGTTGTCGTGAGTTTTATTATGCTATTGTCCTGTCTCATGCTATGTCATGCACCCTTCTCGTATTGTTGACGTCAGTGTGTTATACGTTCTAGATTGGGCACTTTGTGATTTACTGCCGGTGGGGATGGAACCCCTGTGACTGCACTGCAATTGTGCAGTAACCAGACTTTATGTCTTAGTGCCTTACTTGTTACCTGACGCCCTTTTCTTAACTCAATGGGTGAGTTTCATGGCTAATTGATTTTCATATTACCTTCTCTTTGTATTACTATAAGAGCATTACGTGATATGTTGTCCTTGCACTTTGTATTTGGCTATATATTTAATTATGCAAGCCCCTGTATTGAATTATTACAACACGTTAAATGTTATTAGTGTATCAATTCGGGGGGAGAACTTAGCATATGTGATGTCAAGTGTTCATTTAGGATGTTGTTTATAATACTGTTACATTGTCACAGGAAACCCGGTACACTGAACAGGGAACCTGTGGATGTCCCTAAATGAGGGTTGGCCACGCTTTGCAAGCGTTGTCCCAGGAAACCTGTACCCTGAACAGGGAATCTGTCGATGTCCCTAATTGATGGTCGGCCACGCTGTGTAAGCGTCGCCACAGGAAACCCCCGGCACTGGATAGCCGTAGAACTGCTACAGAGATTCCGTCAGAAAGATGAGTGAGCTGGACCCTCGCCAGCATCTGTCTTATACTGGTCTATCTATACTGCTGTTCTGGAGGGATTGACCTGGCCACAGTGGATGCTCTTTGGCTTGGACAGTGTGCTGTGATTCCTAGATTCATTTGTTGTATATGTGCTGTTCTATTCCTTTATTGTAATTAAATTGTTATCGTGTTTGTCACGGCGATTGTTCTTTATTCATTTGAAATATTAATCTCTCTCTCTCTCTCTCTCTCTCTCTCTCTCTCCCTCGGTGTGTGTGTGTGTGTGTGTGTGTGTTTGTGTGTATGAATGCGAGTGTGAGTACCGAGGAGAGTAAACACCGTTATTGAGAGCTGTAAGCTCTTCGTAACAGTGTTGAGGTCTATCAAATAACTCTTTTTTTTCTGCCTATTGTTCTTTTCTACCACTTGTTTTTCCTCCCCTTCTTTTCTTCTATAATGTCAACAACAACAACAACAAAATGTAACTTGTCTTGTGTATTTGATTCAAATGGAGTTGTTTTATTGCTTTCACTACTTGCACTCTTTTAAAGACTTTGAATCATTTCAATTAATGGTGTCTTAGAATGATGGCTGAACAGAAAGGGTCAATGCTTACCGCCCTCTGGAGTGCTGAAGTTAACCTTGTTGCTTCCTGGCGACTCAAAGTTGGAGTTGATGGCCACAACATCGGCCACAATCTCTGAGAAAGATGGTAGGTTCATCACTCTGCCTCGCACTTTGTCATCTCCTGAAGTGTCTCGCTTGTCTCGCTGGCTGTCCTCTTCAACTGTCATTGGAATGATCTCTTTATGCATTGTTTTATCCTTCTCTCCTTTCTTCCAAAATCGAATCTGAAAACGAACAAAAATTAATGAGTGGAGTGATCTGAGTGTGTTCATGTGGACCAGTTCCAAAGGCTATATAATGTAAATTTGAAGAATAACAAAGCTACAAATTAGACTAATTTCGAGAAAATATCCAGATTAAATGACATCAACATCAATAGATTTTTTACCAGATGTGGGTTATTAACACTCAACAAACCACATTCAACAATCTTAAATCAAGGTGAGAAAAAAAAAGTGTGTGCTGTGTGCACTTATATAGCGCTCATTAAGGCAGTCCGCACAATGCACTATGGTGCTTTATAATGACCCAATGGCATTTTATTCCCATCTTCACAGACACAAATAATAGTGCTTAATGACAAGTCAAATACCATATATCTTTTTTATATCTGCAGCCTATGATAACACAGCTCTACAGCAAAGACATGGCAACAGCTCACGGTGGGGTGGAGCGAGATCCCTGGAGTGATAGTCACTGCACAGGAGTACACCACAGTGTCAAACAGAAAAACAACAGCCCTTGGGCATGGAATTGCAATACCTTACCTGCTACGCCTTGGTGGACATCCCCTACTCCTCTGACACCACCGACCCCCCCCCCCCCCAAAAAAAAAAAGAAAAAAAGAGAGAGCACAGCGCTGTTTGTTTTTTACAGCAAAAAGAAATCAATTTTCCAGAACAGGCTGGAAGTTTTGTCCTGAAAGATTCTATTCCTATTGGCTGTATTACAAAACAATAATTGTAAAATTCTATGATGAAGACGGTTCACTGGGACGCCTGGGTATGGGCACTGCATGAGAGACAAATTGACAGACACAGGCTAAAAACGCTTCCAGCCAGAAATTTGATAGGCTGCTCACCATGTAGCCCTTGAATTTGCCCTGCATGGCCTCTGGGCTGGTGTCCACCTTGTCCCACTGAAAGCCTGCCATGGTGGCCGTGATGTTCACTGCCGGGTCCAGCTCAAAGTTCTCTGGAACCACTTTGGGCTCTGCAAAAGCAGCAACAAGACACAAAAATCATCAGGTAGTGGCTTAGGGGGATGGGGTTTTTTTTCCCTTTTTTTGTTTGTTTTTTGTTTTGTTTTGGGGTTTTTTGGGGGGGTGGGGAGAAGGGTCAGCTCGTAGGGTCATTTGATTTATTTGTTATTAACTTCAAATACATATTTCATTATATCCAATCTCACAAAGGGAGTAAAAAATGCTTTAAACACAATAAATATTCAATATTCAAATTCATCTTCAGGTGTCCGGCAGACTGGCTTGATTGTGTTCCATTGCACAAAGGATGGTCATTAAAAATGATCTACCTAAAAGCATCCCTACATTAAATGTGGGGAAATAGTTTACTTTTTGAAACAGTCACTAACCACAAGGGAACAATTTTAATACCACGGTATAACAGCATCAAAAAGTCCTTCGATAAATAATTCCTGATTTTGTACTAAGGCATCCATTCTCCGAATCAGCTATAAAAATCATCTACATTGAGATTCTCAAATCTCTGAAAAAAAAAATACTTTAAAACCTTTCTTGTTGACCTTCAAAAATGACTTTGGACTGCTTCAACAACGCATCAGCAGAAAAAAATACTTTCACAGCATGACCTACAAGTGGTTGCAAAACTAAATGTGAGCTGAAGATACAGATAAGTTGTTGCTGTTGTTGTTTACTTCAATTTCAAGACTTTCAATAATAGCACTGGCACAGGCCTACATGCTTGGATTCTTGTGATACAAGGGATTCCTCAAAACACATACAATGAGTAAAAGATTTACGAAAATAAACTACCAACAACAGCCTGGTTACCATGGTATGCAGTGTGTAGTATCAAAGTGTAAAGTATCGGTAACAGTAATAATAATAATACCTGATTCTCCTGAATATCCGACAGTCTCAATCAGTTTGCCTTGAGAGTAACCCACCTGGTTGTGGGAACGTATGGTGATCTTGTAGGCCCTATAGACAAAAGACATACACGTATATACTGCCCGCCAAAGGCAAAGAGACATGTCTGCAAAATCTATGATTTCCACTTTTATATAAGCACTACACTATAAAAACCATTTTCTATCCTGTGTAAAAGGCAGAGCAAAGTATCTACACTAGAAATGGCATATCTTAACTTGTCAGAACAACGTAACCAACACCCGGATCACCAACCAGGATGGCAGACTGACAGATCTGATCTTTTAAAGGCAGACCAACATAACTGAACACAGACATGTTTGTCTACCTTTGGGAGTCACCAACTGACCTCAGCACATACATCACTCTGGCTTGCCGCGGGCTGGTTGACCATAATGTTACTTGCATTTCATTACAAGTAACTCATTTAAGACTTCAGAGGCATTACAGGGCCCAAGAAGCAAAGCATTTCAAAAGCTTTCTCTTAACGAATGCCAAAATCAAACACTGTTTTGGGGAGTATTATGTTCCAATGAAAGACGGAGCCCCATATCTTATCAGTGAATGTTCTTCTGCGATAACTTATTAAATTTTCACTATCATTATTTATCATTATCTGACCTACAACTGTGAGACCTGGGCATTGACCAAACAAGATGAGAGACAACTTGACTGTTTCCATCGTAAACAATTCCGGCGCGTATTGGGAATTCATTATCCAACCAAGATACGGAATAAAACCCTCTACAAAAAGTGAGAGGAGAAACTGATATCACTCTTCGTTCTGGAGAGGAGATGGTGACTTTTCGGACATCTATTGCGTCGGGACAGCCAGATCCCTGCCAACAAGGCAATGTTGTTTTATTTTGCTGGCTCGAGTCACAGAGACCGCCCAAGAACAACATTGCCAATCGTGCTCAACAGGGACTTGCGGAGGTCAGACGAAAGCCTCCACATGGCATCAGCAGACGACCTCAAGCGGCTCTCAGAACTGGCCGAGTACAGGGACAAGTGTGGGGAGCTGGTGGCTGAGATCAGAAAAGCTGCAGAGGCATCCTTGTCGGATGACTGAGATGAGGAAGGCTAACTGATTGATTGATTGATCATTATTTTCATTTAAGTTAAATCAGATTTCAACTCATGTAATGATGATATTAATACCATATCTTCATTTCTCAGCATCCCACAGATGGCTGCGGGAATGGTATTAATACAGTTAAAAGCAGAGACAAATTTAGCTGGGCAAATTTTTAAAAGTTTTTCTCATTTTTTGACACTTAACACTGAACTGATTTGTAGCACTCCTTAATAAGCTTCTTGTGAATTTTCAAGCGCAGAATAATGTATTAAGAAACCTAGCTTCAATGAAAGACCTCTCACCTGTACACATTGTTTACTCTCTGCCTGTACACGCCTTTGGAGAAATCAGACACATTGGCCTGGTGTGTCTCCCCAGTAACTTCATCCTTCATGTCGATGACGTATTTGAAGGCGGGTCCATTCAGGTCCATTACATCAAGAGGCTGCAAGATGAAAAAAGAAACTGAAAGGCTCAATTCAATCTCATACATAAGTCACAATTTGATATTAAAAAAAAAACAATGAGCTGAAGATAGCTGCACAAACATCTTAGTGAGACGCTCATCTTTAACTCAAAAGAAAGTCTGTTGATGAATATTAAAGATAGTTATACCTTATTGAAATTTACTTATTTAGTGAAATGTCAAAACTTAAGTCCAACTATAGTATTACTACAAATATACAATAAAATAATATAAAAAAATAAGGGGTTTTGAGTGTGGGAAGGGAATTGACAAATCCAATGAAAAGACAAATAGAAAACTTCATGAGCTGAACTGCAATGATGTGATTATTTTTGGACGAAAATCAGTCAACTGACTTCAGATTTACAGGTCTGTATTTTGTATTGGGGCTCTCACCTTCCACCGTATGACCAAAGAACCCGTAAACTTCTCATCCGTCTCGACACCTTCGGGGTTCTTCCCTGGCTGAGCCATGACGATGGGACAGTCTGCAAGCAGCGGCTCACTAGGTTTGCTGACCCCCATCTTATTCACAGCTCTGACCCGAAACTCGTAGCGGGCAAAGGGAGATAACTTAACACCCGTTTCAGTTTTGGGGTAGACGACGTTCTTGGCTTTGGACCAGGCTGCCACTGGGTTTTTGGTGTAGTTGCCCAGAGGCTCTGCTTTGGCTTCCACAATGAAGCGCAACATTGTAACGTTGTTTCTCCACTCGTTTTGAAATTTCCAGGTCAGTGTGGCTTTCATCCCGTCACATTTCAGCTGCTGTAGATCAGTTGGTGGCTCAGGGGGAGCTGTAGACATAAACAACACAAAATGATGGCTTTATTGAAAACTCTTCTTTTCAACAAAAAAAAAAAAAAAGCAAAACAATTTGAGTGGAAGTGTGAGTGAGGATAATTTTTTGTGGGGGATTGATAATGATAGAAGTGATGCTTTTAAACCATTTTTATAGTAAAGAAAATGAAAATCAATGATATCATCAAGTGACCTTTCCTTTGTAAGCAGCCATTGATCTAAAAAACCAAATATTACAGCTTGCATTTTACAAAGCCTGATCACACAGAAAAAACAGGAAAGTTATATACCGTCTAAATGATACAAGGACAAAGAGGCTTTTTCAAAGACAAAGAGGCCATATCTTTACCTTTGACTTTCAATTCAGCTGTAGCCGTGGCGTTGTCCAGTCCATTGTCCGCCACACACGTGAATGCCCCAGAGTCGGTGCTCTCGGTCGATAAGATGGTGATGACACCCCCTTCCACCTGGTAGCGAGGATCCTCAGGCAACGGCTGTCCATCCTTCAGCCAGCGGTACCTGCAGGGGCAAGGAAAAGGAAGGATAAAGTAACCTATTGCCTCATCATTCTACGAGTATGACCTCATCACCAAACCTACCTATAATGCAAAAATTCATCATAGTACTAGTTTTGGGTTAGGGTGAAAAATTACAAAATATAATAACATGTTCAATATTCAATATTGCTCAATATTTGAAACACACAGCAAAATAAAGAAATGTTCAATGTTTGACTTGTCACACACTAATGAAAGAATGTGACCTTTCAACTTCCTTTACAGACAGCATGTTATTAGATCCATTAGAGCCCATATGAGCCTTTCTTCAGCTTCTTATACTTCTTGGACAAAGGTAAAGCCAATATCGCAAACAAACAACAAGGATGAATAAGATCAGCTTTTTGGCTGTGACACATAGCTAGAAAGACAGATATCTAGAAAATCATTCAACTCCCTAAACTGTTTCAGTTACCTGAGATTTTTCATCTCTTCCTGGTCAGTGGTGGCATAACATGTGAAGGTGACCTGGTTGCTGAAGTCCACGATTTCACTGACTGGTTCTGATCGAATCACTGTCTTATCTGGCATTCAAAGATATTTTAAGGGGGGGGGGGGGGGTAAATTTAAATTGTAGGGGATGGAGTTTTAAACTCAACATACGTTTGTATAAATTGAGAAAAGATTTTTAGAGCATATTGTGAAATCAGAAAAGATTGTAGATAAACCTTGTCAAGTCCATCCATCATGCCAAGCACAAATCTTTCAACAGACATTTCTTAAATGTCAAAGATAAAGGCAATAGCTCTGATTTGAAGTCTTATGTCCTCACATAATAGGCTCTCAATTTGTCAGATGATGATGTCTGATCTGACACATGAATAGCATCCTGCTCTTTGCTCAACCTTCTACAGACATAGAACAGCACCAGCTGTAGACCTGTCATTGCCAACGACATTTCTCCATGCATAGCTTTCACTAAGGAACTTCCCCTTGAGCATGGAAAAAACCAACAACTCGTTGAACTGATGTCTTTGCCAACACTTGTAGGAGGTTTGCCATTTTTGTTTAGAGGCAAAATAACAGATCTATTCAAGAATGGGTGCTAAATGGTTAAGTACCAAGAAATTGGGAACTAAATGAAGATTTTAAAACTTTCTTACAGAATTTAAAAATATTGATAGTTTTTCAAGTTGTAACTTGGACATTATGTCAAGGTCTGTCTGAGTCAATTGCTGCTGATCTTTAGAATTCAGTAGACATTCTGGCTAGAGCCTTGACTTGGTTTACAGGTGATATTAGCAATGGCAATCAGGGTATCAGTCAAACTTCTACCAGGCTTCTTGGATTTAGATAAAAGAGTGGTTTTAATTATTTCAAATGAATTAGAGAGGCATAATGATTTTACTTGACAAATGTTGCACAATAAAATCTTTATCCATCTTGAGAGATTGATGATGTCAGTTGTTTAGCGCTGTTTTGCTTTGTTTTTCCCAAAGGTATAATTTCTTACCTCTGACAGTCAGGCGGCCTTTAGCCTCAGCTTTCCCAAATCTATTCTCCGCATAGCAAGTGTAAACCCCTTTGTCTCTCATGGTAGTTTTCTGCCAAAAAACAAAATAAGATCTATTGAAGCACTCGGTGATGACATACCTGCAGAAATGTAAAACAATTTTTAAAGTTTTCATGAAAAATCATTAACTGCACTCACACCAACCACACATAAAACGATGAAATAGATTCACTAAAAACAGATTAAATGATTTTATATTAATCTTTAAAAAATGCATTGTCTAAAGAGTATGCAAAATCTAAACCATGATCAGAGTTAATATGCATTTGAATGAAGAGATGTCAACAAAAAAAAAGCTCTAATTTTGACTGCATTGAGTGGTAATTGTAAGTGAAGCAAATAACAAATCATCACCTTGACCAGCAGATTCCCGCTAGACTGTATAACAAATCTCTCAGAATTGAGGGGCTGACTGCCCTTGTACCAGACGACCTTGGGCTGGGGTTTTCCTTTGACCTGACAGGTCAAGGTCACATCCTTGTCACGAGCAACAAACAGATTGGCCTTGGGTTTGGCAGTGATGGACGGAGGGTAGGCTGCCAGGATAAAGACATGATAAGAATATCATATTATTCACACAATCCTGTATATTTAATGTAATAAGATCCTTTTAATGTCATTTCCAGGAAACAAGATACTATTTTCCACAGTTCCAGGAAAAGAAGGAGGTATTATTCACCAATCCAGGAAATATGCCCAATCATCGGGGATGAAACCTAAGTTTCAGTTTCAGTTGTTGAACAGATGGAATTTCTAATCTACTAAATTATTTTGAGTTTGAGAATGACATGATTGATTGTTCTTTAATCTGAATGTATTCTTACAAATAGAGATACATGGACATTCTTTGAAACTAGATTGTGTAAGAATAAAAATTCCCTTTTCTTCCTTCTTTGTCCTCTTCTTTTTATTTTTTCTATCCTCTTCCTACTTGATACCACACCCAAAGAAAGTTCACTGCACCCACCTTTCACAAATAGATACACATCGGCCCAGATAAAGCCATGGATGTTGGACGTGTTGCACTGTATGACTTGCGAGTCTCCTTTGTCGAGGTTCCTGAATACCAGAGTGTTCCCACTCAGCTCGCCTTTGGATGAATTCTCTGTAGGAAAGAGGAAAGATACCACAAGTGAAATGAGTTTAAGCTTGTATTGTGAAACTTACTTGATGTAGATCTGCAGCTTTAAAATAATGATTGTGAAAATGATGAGAATAAAATAAGGATTTACTTGTACGGCTTACAAAAGGCTAATGGACCGTTCAAGAGTTACTCATATAAGTTTAAGATTCTAAGCAAGTCTGAGAAGAGGTTGTCGGTATATTGAGTCACAGGAGGATTATATGCTCTGATAAACAACCACATTCTCAAACTTCATGCAACATCCTTTTATCCCTCTAATATCACACAACAACAACAACAACAATAACAACAACAACAGCAAAAACCATACAGTTTGCCCATTATTGGAGCTGTTAAAATCCACACTCTCCTCCACTGTGCAGCATCAATGGCCATTACCTCAAGTAATATCTCAATCCCTTTTCATTACCACCAACACAATTATCACCACAAACACCACATCCATATGTATCACTAACACCAGAACCAACATCATCAAAGCACCATTATAGCCAGACCCACTTTTATCAACACGATCAAACCCACTACCATACTACCACAGGTATTGCCAATATTATCACAATAGCCACTAACACTACCACTATTACCAACATCACTGCTACCAACATCACCCCTAACACCACCCCCATCACCATCATTAATATCATCAAAATAACTGACACAACATCAACCAATTTAACCACAGCCATCAAAACTACCAAGACAACTACCTCTACCATCACCATCATTATCAAGACTGTTGTCATAACTAACACTATCCCCATCACCATCATGTCTAACATCCCTACCAACAGCACAGGCACCACCACCATCATCACTTATATACCATCTCCACGCCCACTACAACCACCACCAAAGCAGGCAGATGTTCCTTACTGGCATAGGGCTTCCCGTTGATGAACCACTCCACTTTGGGGACAGGATTTCCCACAGCCTCACAGTCAAAGCTGGCACTTTCCTCCACCCCGACAGTCACGTCATTGGGCTCCAATCGCCACTGGGGGGCCGCTGACAACGCAACACAGGCATGGAACAGAACACAAATTTATATCATTCGCCGTGTATTCAATAATCACAATAGTCTGGAATAGAAATTCTCTATTGCTTAGTGTGTATAATCACAACAGTACAATAATCTTCTTTCATGTGTGTTTGTTGTGTGTGTGTGTGTGTGTGTGTGTGTGTGTGTGTGTGTGTGTGTGTGTGTGTGTGTGTGTGTGTGTGTG